>PVJH01003808.1:0-135726 GCA_004026705.1 Nesogale talazaci | reverse complement strand
TCCACAGGCTAATCTTGTCAGTGAGTTTCTTTTCTTAGCTTTTTCTTTCTTTCTTTGTCCTCATGCCTCCATTACCTCTCACCGGGCACCTATCATCTTGTGATGATTTTCTTTGATCTGTCGCCATATGGCGATTTTCAGGACTGATGTTTTGGATTACATTTGGCCTCAAAATGTGGTGGATGAGGATGGTTCTCTCATCCAGATAATTGATCTTCTTCTATTTAATTAAGGTCTAATAACATGGATTTTATAAAACATGCTTGAAGCAGGGGGTCTTTTTCCTCTATTAAAACAAGAGATGAGGGGCTGAGCCCTGGTGGCGTAGTGGTTGTGTGCGGGACTGCGGCCCACTGGGATGGAGGTTCGATTCCAGCTCCACGGAGCAAAGGCTGGGCCTCCTACTCCCACCACCGGGGCAATGATGCCTAAAAAAAAAAAAAAAAAAAAAAAAAACAGGAGATGACTGGAATCCAAAACCATCTTTATAAGTGGAAATCCACCTCCTAAATTTGAGAACTAATGGACACCAGTTTCCACAGACTACAAAGACCCTTACAAGTAATCACTTTGGGACTTGAACCCCTGCATTGGTGTGACCTTCTTAAATGAGGTACAGCTAGAATGCTTCCTGGAAACAAGGGCAAAAGACTTCAATTCTCATACTTTAGGCATGTTATCAAGAGATACTGGATTGACACAGTAACTGCAAATATGGCGTCAAACCTGTGGGGATATTAGGATTTCACAACGCAGGGTGGTATGTTGTCACTTTTGACCAGGAACTGACTCAATGGCACCCAGCAACAATTAGTGTGACCCTAGAATACACTTTGTCAGTCTTGCCGTCTGTCTCTATGTCTGAGCATTTGCAATACTTTCTCTCTGGTTGTCTGCCGCAATTATAAACTCCAGGTTTAGGTAAGACTCCCTATGTTAATCTTTTAATCGATCACTTAATGGGAAAATAAGTCATTCAATTTATTAAAACCATATATCTAAAAATTGCATTGTAGTCATTCTGAGAGTGTTCTGTTTTACCTGCAAATTTATCAATCCCAGGGAAAAATGTTGCATACTATCTTCTAACCAATATTCTGTGTGATCACGAGATGCTGCCAAAAACCAGCTTACCCATGACTACGACTCAGGGTCATAAACCCCTTGCCACCCATTGCTCCATTCGGACCATAGGTAGTTGACAGTACCAAAAGTGTTTTTGCATGCTCACTTTATACAGTATGCTCTGAATATTGTCGGAAATGTGCTTGTGGAGCTATTAAAATGAAAATGTTGATCTTTTTGTGTGTTATCTTTTAGATTCAATATAAATTGAGAAGTTAACAAAAAGTGGCCACATGATGGATCCCTAAATTATAACACTATATTACTGTTGGATTTGCTTTGCATTCAATTTTAAAAATGGGATGGAAAGCACTCTGTTGAAGTGACAGAGTTAAAGAGACGCAGGCTAAATGTGAAGTATGTGGTCAAACTTCTGAAAGGGACAAGGGTCTGAGAAAGACAGTTGTTTTTGAAGATCTTTCAAATGATAAAAGACCTTCCTTCACAATCCCTACCTGCAGCAGGCACCCATGATCCTCTGGGTCCACTGCAGTCACTGTCTCTATATCCTCTCTGATGCTCTTATTCTTCTGTTGATTCCTATTAACAGCAGGTAATCTGAACTTGATTCCTATCCTATTAAGAAATTCTATTTGCTTATCTTTCATATTCTTGTAGTGCAGCACAGTACTGGCTGCCTGATTAAGCAAAGAAAGGGTCCCTGAGCAAAGGTATCAGGCAAGGCTCTACCCACCCTCTTTGGCAGGTTCCACCAGAGATGGAGACGTGGTCTGGATCCACACCCCATTCATCATGAAACATCTATACAATTGGGAAAAAACAATACCCTTGGGTTTGGGAAGACTTGAAGAGAATGTGTGATCTGCATACATTTTCCATATTCATAACCCTAACTTGGGAGAATATGGCTTTTTCAGCTACTTAACTTACTCCTGAGGAAGGTCACATAGTCATCTAGGATCTATAATTGATTGCAATGGGCACATAATTGCATTAATTGATGTGATTAATGATTAAGAAGTTTAAGAAGGAAGTTAACAGACTATAATGCTCAGGATAGAGTTGTCTGGTCTAGTAAGTTACAAAATTCCTTGGGGCCTCTAACAAACACCACAAAGTCTTGCCACTTCACTGTATCAATTTCATAATATCTAAAACAGATGGGAATCAGGCTACTATATGACTCAGTGATCCTCTTACTGGATATATGCCCAGGAGAGACAAGAAACAAACCAGGGCCAGACATCTGTGTTCCAATGTTCATTGTGACACAGTTCATAATCACAAGAATTTGATCCAAAAACTGTGGTTCATACATACAATGGAGTCCTATGCATCCCTAAAAAGCAGTGAAAATTTCTGAAGCACATAACAGAATGGGAAGAAATAGAGGAAATAATGCTAAGCTAAGCGAAGTAAGCCAAGAAAAAAAAGGACAATTGGAACATGAGTCCGCTGAGGTAAGTTTAAAAAGAGAAAGGGAGCAGAGGGAAAAAACTACTTCATACAGATGTTCCTGGAATGAGGGGCCATATCCAATACAGGGATATATATGGTAGCCCAGTAAGACGGAGGGGGAAAAGGGGGGAAAGACATGGGTAGTGGGGGCACAGGGCACTAACTTACCCAAGTGGAGGGTATTGCTATAAGGAGAGGTAGAGAGGGACCAGATATCAACCCAGTGCACCAAAGCATGAATATAGCATATCAGCATGAAGCTGGGCATCAGTAGAGAAGTCTGTGGGGCAGCCTCAATCCCAACTATGTTGATACCTCCCTGCCCCCCCGCTGAAAAATTCATTTCAGAGGACAGCACTGAAGCTACAGCTCAGGGAGAGGGACACATCTGATCAGAGCACAGAGGATCGAAGGAAAAGGGAAGGAGAATGAAACACCTCATGGCTCATCAAGCCCCAAGGACCATATTAGCAGACCAGAGGGCCGTCCCCGCCATGACACACAGTACCCTTCACTGACCCATACATAGCCCGTTAAGGGACAACACAGGAGGCAGAGTGGGATTTGTGCCCAGTCTGATCCCACTACTCCTGGCAAAATGCTAACAGCATGAGACAAAACAGCAAGGATAGAAAAGCAATGAATTCCCTGAGAGATACCAAAAAATAGACTTTGGAAACCACTCCTAAAGGTCAACAAACAGTTCTTAAATTATGTATAGGCTTTTCTTTTTTATTGTTTTTGTGTGGTTTTTTGTTGTCCTTGCTTCTATCTTGCTTTGTTGTTTTGTTTAGCTCTGTATTTTTTTATCCTTATTATTGTCTCCACATGTCTATTGAGATAAGATAGGTGGGATAAACTATCCAGAGGAGAAAATGACAGGACCAATGTTTCTGGGGGGGACACTGGAGAGGGGCAGACAGGGGAAACGAAGTGGGTGTTAACAAACCTGGAAACAAGGGATCTAAAATCTAGAGTGAGCAGAGCATAGGATGCCTAGTAGGGCTTGATCAAGGGCAAGTAGAATTACTGAAATCTGAATATGATAGTGTGACAAGAGAAAATTAAAAGGAAATAGAGGAAAGAACTAGAAGGCAAAGGACATTTATAGAGACCTACTACAGCCATGTACATATGTAAATATATTTATCTATAATATAAGAAATATAAATGTTTTGAGAAATAGATCTAGGTACATATATTTAGATGTTTGTAATAAGGTAGCAGACAGCATTGTGCCTCTACTCAAATACGCAAATATTCAATGCAAGAACACTTCATTCTAATAACCTGACATTTTGTGATGCTCACTTTTCCAACATGATCACTGAAGACAAAAAGGGTATGCAAGCAAGTGTGGTAAAAAAATCTGACTATACCCGGCTATCAAAAGATATAGTATCTGGGGTCTTAAAGGCTTGACAATAAACAAGTGACCATTTAGCTGAGAAGCAACAAAGTCCACATGAAAGCCCACACCAGCCTGTGTGATTAAGAGGTGTCGATGGGATCAGGTATTAGGCATCAAGACCCAGAACAAAAAGTCATATAAACGTATTTGAAAGGGAGCATGGAGCAGAGACACAAAGTCCATCTGTAGAAAATTGGACATCCTTTTTCAAAGGGTCACAAGGAAGAAATGAGCCAGTCTGGATGAAGTATACCTTCATCGAAACATACCATTTTCCTCTAGTTCTTTAATGCCTCCTCTCCCATACACACACTATCATGACTTCAATTCTGCCTTACAAATCTGGCTAGACTAGAGCATGTACCTGAGTAAACATAAGAGCGGGAAACAGAAAGAAAAAAAAAGGGGGGCTGAGCCCCGGTGGCGTAGTGGTTGTGCGCGGGACTGCGGCCCACTGGGACAGAGGTTCAATTCCAGCAGTGGGGCTGGGCCTCCTACTCCCACCACCGGAGAGCAGTGATGCCCACAAAAAACAAACAAACAAACAAAGAGCGGGAAACAGGGAATCCAAGACAGATAAAGCCCTTAGGGACTGATATTGGGAGTAGCAATACCAAGAGAGTAAGGGGAAGATGGAAGGAGAAAGGGGGATTTTATGACAATGAGCTACATATAACCCTCTCCCAGGGAGACAGAAAAGTGAGTGAAAGGAGGCATTGGTCAGTGTAAGACATAAAAAGATAATAACAATTAATAAATTTTCAAGTGTTCCAAGGGAGGGAGGGAAGGGGGCAATGAGGAACTGATAGCAAAGATTCAAGTAGAAAGAACATGTTTTGAGAATGATGATGGCAAAAAATGTACAAATGTGCTTGATGCAATGGATGTGTGTGTGGATTGTAATAAGAGTTGTATGGGTTCCCATGCCAAGAATTTTTTAAGATAGTTACTTGGACCATACTGGTGTCCAATCCAAAAAAAGGGTCCAAAATGGGTGCAGACATTATAGAACAGAACTACTAATACCAGAGGAATAGCTATGTTTAAAATTACTAAAATAACTTCTAAAGTGGCTTCACCAGTATGTTGGCATGGAATGCATTACATTCAGTTGCATTCAAAAGAGGACATGATGAGAATATTATTGTTGATATCAGATCCATCTGGCAGAAAACACCAGAAAATATTTACTTGTGTTTTATAGACTGGAAAAACACTTAATTGTGGGAAATTATACAGCACTATTAATTACATTGAGAAGAACAGAAATTTCAGAATATTTAATAGTGCTTATGTAGAACCTGTACATGGGCCAAGAGGCAACTTCACAAAAAAAAAAAAAGGGAGAATACAGCATTATTTAACTTCGGGGAAGATGTGCATTAGGGTTGTCTCCTGTCAACTTGTGAAGGGGTGGAGCCTAGTCTATTAATCAAGTCACAACTTGATGATCTCCTTAGGAGATGCGAAAGAAATAAATAGCTTACTGGAGGCCAGATACATGCTTTGTTATTTTCTTTGCTTGGTCTTTCTGCTCATAAACCACACAGAGCTATGTTTGAGCACAGGAGCTGAAGGATCCATGTGGAGACCCACGTCAGATGCTTCCACTGCCACTGGATCCACAAGACTTCCTACCCACTGACCTGTGATCTTACTGCATTCTGCCTCATTGCATATGTTGCATGAGTCTTAAGAGGAATTTATAGATTAATATTGAATATATGGGCTAATATCAGACTTGTAAACTTGATCTTGACTGGGCTGGGGTGTATTCTTAATATACAATTGATCATTGATATAAAAGTTTATCTTATACACATGAGTGTCTCTGTGAAATTCTTTCCCTAGTCAACTGAAATAACACATATTCTCTAATCATACTTATTCAAATTATAATTATTTGAAATCTGTGTGATTTGAAGAGAACAGAGGATCAAGATTAGAGGAAGACTTATTAACCAGGTGGTGGATAACACAAACTTGCTTCCTGAAATCTAGGACTTGAAGCACTTAATCAAGAAGTTCAAGGGCTGCAGTCTTCAGTATGGATTGCAACTTGCTATGTAAAAACAAAAATCCTCACAAGACCAATGGTTAACATAATGATAAATGGAGAAAATATTGAAGTTGTAAAGAATTTCATCTCATGCTGAGATCTAAAATCAATTCTTATGGAAGTAGGGGCTAACAAATCAAAGGAAACACTAAACTGGGCAAAGTTACTGTACAAACTTTTCTTTAAAGTGTTGAAGAGCAAGAATGTCACTTTGAGAACTAAAGTGCACATAATCCATGCCAAGGTATTTTTAATCACCTCATATGCATGTGAAAGTTATACAATGGGCAAGAAATTCTGCAAAAGAATGAATTCATTTGCAATATGATATTGGCAAA
Organism: Nesogale talazaci; assembly: GCA_004026705.1. Lineage (NCBI taxonomy): Eukaryota > Metazoa > Chordata > Mammalia > Afrosoricida > Tenrecidae > Nesogale > Nesogale talazaci. The sequence goes on along the minus strand of PVJH01003808.1, from coordinate 129,374 downwards.
TGCATGCAGAATACTCTGTAGACACAAGCAGGACCAGTCAGGTTTTTGTTCTATTGTGCCTAGAGTCTGTCTAAGTCATGACACCAAACAACAATAACAAGTGGTATTTTGGAATACGTGGTTCTCTAGGTTCATAGTAACCTATAAGAGGGAGTACTCAAAATAACTTGGAAAAGTACCCATTTCCCTACGAGGCTAGCAACTAGGAACGAACTCTGAGTTACTGCACCCAACGTTGTCTCTAGGGAAGGTTCTCTGATCGCAGTGAATTTTTACATAAAAGCAGTTTCGCTAAAACCTTTGTGTGTGTGTGTGTGTCATGGCCTTTTTCACAGAACATTGTACAACTGAGGTATTTGATCTTCTGCTTGGGGAAAAAAAATCCACAGAACTTGTTGTGATGTTGAACACAGCTTACACAGACAATGCTATGATAAAAACTCAAGTGTACGAGTGGTTTACTCATTTCAAAAAAAAATGAAATGTTGATTGATGAAAAACCTCATTCTGGACCTCCATCAGCTTCCTGGACAGAAAAAATTGTCAACAAAATTCCTGCAATTGTGCTCAAAAACTGACAACAGACAGTGGAAGAGACAGGGAAGTTATCTAGACTATCTTGGAGCTTGGTTCAGAAATTTTTAAACAATGATTTGGAAATGAGAACGATTGCTGAGAAATGTGTGCCTCAGAACATGCTATGATTTGAAAGAACAGCATCAAAGTAACCAAGACTTTTTTTCCCCAAGGTCATTACTGGTGACAAGATATGGTGCTATTCTTTTTTTTTATTCTTTTTGCGGGGCAGGGGGGCGCATCACTGCCTCTGGTGGTCGTGGGAGCTACCCAGTGCTGCTCCTGAAAGCCGCCGCTGGATTTGAACCGCCAAGCCCGCAGGACGCAGTCCCGCACTCAACCACCAGGGCTCAGCCCCGAAAATTTTTGTTGCTCCATATAGACCCAATTTTTAATCAAACCCTCCCCCCGCCACCCTGTCAATGGTGTCCCACTTAAAATCTGGTCATTTTATCACCACCAGTACCACCTGACAAAATTGCTGAAGACAAAATGGGCTCATAAGCAGATGTAGGAAACACAGTGGTTGGTGACCAGCTATTAAAAGATAGAGCATCTGGAGTCTTAAAGGCTTGAAGGTAAACAAGCAGCCATCCAACAGTGAAGCAGCAAGTCCACATGGAAGAAACACGCCAGCTGGTACGATCATGAGTTGTCATTGTGACCAGGTAACAGGCATCGAAAGGTTGATAACAAATAACAAACATATTGATGGGAATGTGGGGGGGTGGAGCAGAGACCCAAATGTCATCTGTAGAAAATGGAACATCTCCCCACAGAGGGGTCACAGGAAAGGGATGAGTCAACTAGGAGGTAATAGAGCACCAATGGATCATGCACTATATCTATGGTTTCTTGAGGCTTCTTCACCCTCCACGCTCATGACCCCAGTGCTGCTTCCCACTCTGGACTAGACTGGAGTGTGTGCATAGATATTGGCAAGAGAAAAACGCAGACTCATGGAACCCAGGAATGGGAGGGAATAGAGATACCAAAAGGGTAGGAGAAAGCCGGGGAGGGTGGGGAGGAATGAGTACCGATCACAATGATTGGCACATAACAAACACCCCTCCAAGGGGAAGAACAACAGAAACCAGAGGGTATGGGAGACTGTGGTCAGGATGAGATATGAAAAAAATAACAATCTATAATCTATCAAGGGGCCACGAGGAGGATGGTGGGGAGAAAAAAAAAAGAGGAACTGATGCCAAGGTCTCAATAGAAAGTAAATGTCTAGACAATAATAATGGCAATATATGTACAAATGTATCTGATACAATTGATGTATGGATTGTAACACGAGTTGTAAGGGCCCCCAATAAAGTGATCTTTTTTAAAAAGAAGACATTACACAATGGGTTACATTGCACAACCCTTTTGCATACAACTTCTATCTTTAAAGTTTTCATAAGGAAATATGTTATATTTAGAACTAAGATGTGCTTGACCCAACCCATGATACACTCAATTATTTTATATGAATGAGAAGATTGAACTTGGAATAAAGAAAAATGAAAGATCAGACTGAGACTCGGTGGCATAGTGTTGTGAGCAGGATTGCAGCCCACTGGATGGAGGTTCAATTCCAGCAGCGGCTCCACAGGAGCAAAGACTGGGCCTCCTACTCCCACCACCAGAGGGCAGTGATGCCAAAAAAAAAAGAAAAATGAAGGATCCATACCTTTGAATTATGGTATTGGTGAAGAATATCGAATATAACATAGATTTCTAGAAGAACTAACAAATATGTCTTAGAAGTATCAACAGAATTATCCTTAGAAATAAGAATGATGAGTTTGTCTAGTGTATTTTAGAAGGGTTTTCAGGAAGGAACAGTCCCTGGTGAAAGATATCACACTTGGTAAAATGAAAAAGAAGACAATAAGTTAAGTTACAGTGTAGTAACAATGAAATATGCAACTTTCCTTTAGTTCTCAAATGCTTCCTCCCACCCACTATCATGAACCCTATTCTACCAAGTGGGTTCAGTTGGATGAGGGGATGTGTAGTGAAGTTGGAAACATGGGGAATTAGATGATCCCTCAGGACCTGTAGTAGGAGTAGTGATACTAGGAGGGTGGAAGGATGGTGGACTAGAAAGAGGGAACCAATTTCAGGCATCTACATGCAGTCTCCTCTCTGGGGCACGGACAACAGGGAACTGAATAAAGGGACACATTTGACAGTGTACAGTATGAAAAAATAATAATTTGTAAATTGCTAAGGGTTCATGGGGGGAGGGAAAGAAGTGAAATATAAGGAGCTGATACTGGGGTCCAAAGTGGAGGGAGGATGTTTTGAGAGTGATGATGGCATTAAGTGTGCAAATGTGGCCTGCATACAATTGATGTATGGATTGTGATGAGATTTGTAGGAGCCCCCAATAAAATGACTCATTAGAAAAGGGGGGAGGAGAAAGGAGGAGTTTATACCAAGGGCTCAAGTGGAAAATATTTCTAAATGAATATGGCAATATGTGTACAAATATGCTTGATACAAATGATGTATTTAATGTTTTAAGAGCTATAGGAGCCCCAATAAAATAATTGGGGAAAAAAGATAGACTGACACAAGAATATTTTTGAGATCCAGTGCATGGAACCCCATCTGACTGGACTGAACCTCACTCCTAGAGATCAGCCAACAGACATTGAACTAGTAACAGGTTTTGCTTTCTTATTTTTTTAATTTTTTATATATTCCTCTGGACATTGCTTTTTTTTCTTGTTGTAGCCATTTCATTTTCTTTTGTCTCTTCATCTTGCTATGTCTTATTTTTTGTACATATTATTATCTCTGAGGTCTATCTAGATAAGATAGGCTGGATGATCAGTCTTTAGGAGACTTTAGGACCCATGGCTACTTTAGCAGTCTTTAGGACCCATGGCTCCAGTGCGATGAGAGAGGGGAGGAGGGTGGGGGAAAGGAAGTGGTCTTGGCCAACCCAGGGACAAGGGAACAGCAAGTGAACCAACATCAATGGCAAGGAGGGTGTGAGAGGCCTAGTAGGGACTGAACAAGGGTAGAGTAACCAAGAGAAATTATTGACACCCAAATGAAGGCTGAGCATGATAGTGGGACAACAGGGAAGTAAAAGAAAATAGAAGAAAGAAATAGGCAAAAGGCATTTATAGAGATCTAAATACAGGCATGTATATAGGTAAATATATTTATATATATAATGGGGAAATAGATTGATGTGCATATATTTATAAGTTCAATATTAAGGCAGAAGTTGGACATTGAACCTTCACTGAAGTACTTTCTCAATGTGAGAACATGTTGTTCTATTAAATTGGCATTCCAAGCCCTAGCTGTGGGCAAAAAGACACCTGATTGGTGGTAGTGCTCTTATGTCAGTCAGGGGCAGAGGAGACTGGCAGCCCGTTGTTCAACCTAGCTTGATGCATACATTGTGAAAAGAGCTGTTTCATGCCTAGGGCACATAAAATTGGAGAAAAAATAATAAACAAATACATTGGCATTCCATGATGCCCACCTTCCTAACACAATCGCTGAAGACAAAAGTGTGCATATGCAATGGTGGTGAAGAAAGCTGATGGTGCGCGGATATCAAAAGATATAGCACATGGAATCTTAAGGGCTTGAAGATAAAGAAGTGGCCATCTAGTTCAGAAGCAACAAAGCTCACATGAAAGGAGCACATCAGCCTGTGTGACCACCAGGTGTCAAAGGGATCAGATATCAAAGAACTTAAAATTATTGTAAATGGGAAAAGTCCAGGTTGGGAACCCAAAGTCCATCTGTTGGTAACAGACTTTCCTTTACAGAGGGGTCATAGGGAGAAGACAAACCATGCAGTGTATCAATGACAAAGCATACAACTTTCCTGTAGTTCTTCAGTGCTTCTTCCTTCCCACTATCATGATCCCAATTCTACCTTACAAATCTGGCTAGACCAGAGGATGTACATTGGTACAAATAGGAGCTGGAAACATAGGGAATCCAGGACATATGATCATTTCAGGACCCGTGGTGAGAGTGGCGATACTGAAAGGGTGGAGGGAAGGTGGGGTAGAAAGGGGGAAATGATTATAGGGATCTACATAGAACCTCAGTGGGGAAGTGAGTGAAGCAAGATATTGGACAGTGTGGGATATGACAAAGTAATAATAATTTATAAGTTATCAATGAGGGAGGGGGTGACTAGGAGGGAGGGAAAAAATGAGGAGCAGATGCCCAGGGCTTCAATAGAAAGCAAAAGTTAAGAGAATGATGAGAACAACCAACATACAAATGTGCTTGACACACAATGGACTTATGTATGGATTGTGATAAGTGTTCTATTAGCTTCCAATAAGAAGATTTTAAAAAAAGATAGACTGGCTACAGTAACAGGTTCATCAAGGTTGCATACAATTATATGAATGGTTCAGGACAGGTCAGCATTTTGTTTAGTTGTACACAAACACGGTCTCTGTGGTTTAGAATTGACTTGGTTGCACCTTAAAAAAATAACATTCTAACTATAATCCACAATATATTTGTGAAGTATGCATTACTAACAATTAGAAACAATTTTAATTACTTATCAAGGCAGAGGATAAGCCTTGAACTTTGTTTCTTATAAAATTTATAAATATATAAAACATACAAAGAGAAATGCATAATATTGAGGAAATCTGTTATGTAATATTTAATAGAATCACTGTGGTGAATTGAATTGCAACCAAGAAGAGAAGAAATTAGCAATCTCATCCATGCTGAAGCATTCATTCATCCATTCAAGAAGTATAACTAGGGCTGAGCCCCGGTGGTGTAGTGGTTGAGTGCGGGACTGCGGCCCACTGGCTTGGCGGTTCAAATCCAGCAGCAGCAAGACTGGGTAGCTCCCACGACCACCAGAGGGCAGCGATGCCCCCCAAAAAGAAGAAGTATGGCTAAAGGCTTTACATTGCGCTAAAACTTAAGTTTTCAATCCATTCAATGATATAGTCATGTCAAAACTATTTATGCATAAAATATTTATTCAAAACCTATTATATGTTAAATTAGAAGCCCTCGTGATGTATTGTTTATGTGGTAGACTGCTTACCACAACGCCAGCAGTTTAAAACTGCCAACCTCTCTGAGAGAGAATGATGAGATCTTCTATTTGCATAGAAGTTCCAGAGTATCTTCTAAGATCCACTTTTCCTTATTTTCTGTCTTTCTAATGACCTTTGCCTTCTCTATGTATGACATTCTCGATGTGCGCATGCTATGGGTGTGTTTTGTTCATCTCTTCAAGTATATTAGGATGGGGCCTCCAGAGAAGCAAAGTTTGTGGAAAAGAGATGAATTATAGATATATGTATCTATATTTATACCTATACCAATACCTATATCCACACAGAGATTTACATCAATAAAATGGCTCACATAGTTATAGAAGCAAGTAAGTCAAATTAAATTTCAAGTCTGTGGATTAGGTTACATCAGCGGTTCTCAACCTCTGGGCTGTGACCCCACTTAGGGTTGAATGATCTCTTCACAGGGTCACCCAATTCATAATAGTAGCAAAATTACAGCTATTAAGTAGCAATGAAAATAATTTAGTGGTTGGGGGTCACCACAGCATGAGGAATATATTAAAGGGTCACACTATTAGGAAGGTTGAGAACCACTGGGTTAAATGATGAACTGGAGGTTGCGGGAGCTGATGAACCTAGGGTAGGCTGAAATCTTACAGGCTGAAGAGATAGCTGAATCCAAGATCAAAATCAATTCAAGGTTAGCAGGTGATATGAGAGGCCTCTAATTGCTCCAGAAATTGGAAGAGACTATCACTCCAAAGAACCAGAGTTCTATGAATCAGCTGCAGGATCCAAATGCAACAAAAGGTGAGGTCACTTTCCCATTTCGACAACTTATATAGAAATTTGGCTACACCTTGGAGGAAATGTCCAATTACCACAGGGCTGTGAACAGAGTAAGCAGGCTGCACTTCATCCTCAACTTTCCAGAACTGCTTGACTACTCATAGCAGATTCCATCATGGACTTGATAACATTGTATTAGATAACATCACGGGATTACTAGGTCTCGACCTCAAACTACTGAGAATCTTGGCCTATTCAAACTGAACCGAAACCTACCATACCAATTTGCAGGACTAGACAGATTATCTGACCCTGCTGACCTCACCTTCCTCCTGGTTCACAGACATTACTTAGTCACACCACATAAGTGTCATTGCCATGGAGTTGATGGCAATTCATAGCAAATCTATAGGTCAGGGGAGAATTTCCCTTGTGAGTTTCAAAGACTGTAACTTTTTTGTCTAAACTATTATATTTTTATCCTTACCACCTTGGTAGGATTTTATTTTCTATTGTTTTCTGTTGGGTCTCCCAGCTGTAAGTCACAGAAGTGGATGCATGATGATAATTCTGAATACAAGGGGATATAGGGTGGAAGGGGAGAGACAAGAAAGGAAGGGGGATTTCAGTAGTAACTAATGAAGCTGGGAGGGGAGAGGAAGCAGTAGAAAGGTTTAGGATTGTATAAATCATCTTAAAGGTGATTGAATGATGGGAGATGGGGAAAGCTCTAAACTGATGTGGTACTATAATATGACTGAATGAATGAACTAATGAATTATGTGATATTTAAATTACTTGCCAATAAGATGGCTGGGGGGAAGAAGAGTGTATCCTCTCAGCATACTTAGTCAACCTATGACAAAAATGGCAAATAATTCAGAAAGCTAGACTATAGGTAGAAGAACAAAGCATCAAGGTTGGAGGGATACTTATTTGCAACCTGGAAACTACACATGACACAACCTTGGGTCACACTTAGAAAGACATTCTTTACCCCTAACTTACTTTACAGTACTTTCCCCTACCCTTTTTTCATTTTGTAGCTTTAAACTTTTATTTTCTAGATAATTATAGCAGTTATTACGTGATTTGAAATGTCACTTGCATTATTTACTAAATCTCTTTATGTATGCAGTCTAAATCTAGATTTTCCTTTCCTTTCCAACTACTTGTTTTCATTTTATTATTACTATTCTGTATGGTGAATTTGGTTTTTTACTCAAGGTGATGGAGTAGAATTGCCTCCTTTGTATTTTCCAGACTACAATCTTTATTGGAGAAGATTTCCAGACCTTTCTCCCATGTAACTCCTGAATGGGTTATAACTCTCAACTTTCTAGTTATCAATGGAGCATTTAATCATTGAACGACCAAAGCACGTTCAGTTTTCATTATTACAGTCAATTACATGCTTTTTGTTATAACTGCATTCTGTTGAATTTTTGGCTTAATTATACAGGACTACACGCATTTACTTCTGGAAAACTGATCATCCCTCACTACTCTCCTCTTTTCACCATTTTCTTAGTGATCTTTATTTTTTACATGAACTTTAAACTCATCTTGTTTATTTTTAAAACACCTTGTTTCATTGATGCTATACTGCAACCCAACTGGTGCATCTCTTCCTTGTGGCCCTTCTGTGAAAGGATGTCCAATTGTCTACGGGCTTTGGTTCTCCGCTCCATGTTTACCCCACCCCCATTCATCTTGGGTATGATTTTGTTCTGGGTCTTTGAGGCCTGATACCTGATCCCATTGACACTTCATGATCACACAGGCTGGAATTCTTCTTTCATGTGGGCTTTATTGCTTCTCAGCTAGATAGTCACATATTTATCTTCAAGCCTATAAGACCCAGGTGCTGTATCTTTTGATAGCTGGGCACCATCAGCTTCCCTTACCACATTTGATTATGAACCAACTTTGTCTTCAGCATTCGTGTCAGGAAGGTGAACATCACAGAATGTCGGAATGTTAGAACTAAGTATTCTTGTGTTGAGGGAGCACTTGACTCAAGGGCCAATGTCCATCTGCAACCTTAAATCTTAACATATAGATATGAATATATAGTTCTAATCCCCTCTCCTTAAATATATATTTACATATGTACATGCCTGTATTTAGACCTTTATAAATGTCCTTTGCCTCCTGATTCTTTCCTCTATTTCCTGTAACTTTCCTTTTCTCCCACCATCATGTTTGGCCTGGATTCTGGTTTAGTAATTCCTCACTGCTACATGCCCTTGATTAAATTCCACTAGGCATCCTATGCCCTTCTTTACATTGATTTTAGCTCACTTGATATTCCTTGCCCCTGGGTTGGTTCCCCCTCCCTTCCTTTCTCCCACCTCCCCTTTTCAGGTATCCCCACAGAACCATTCACTCCATTCTTTTTCTATCCAAATTATCTATCCTACCTATCTTATCTAGATAGACATGCAGTTACAGTAATAAGTGCAAAAATCAGGTAAAGCCAAATAAAACAACCAAGGAAGTCAAAACCAACAAAACAATAACAACAATCAAAAAGAAAAGACAAAATAAAAATAACATAAAGAAAGTCACTGAAAAAATGGAAAGGTCTATAAATAGTTCAAGATCCATTTCCTAGCCCTTAAAAGTGCTTTCTAGTTGAATATGATGGGGTACCATACTTTGCCTCCAAAGTCTATTTTTGGTATTTCCCAGGAATTTCATCACTTTGTTTTATTTAGTTTTTTTTAACTTTTTCAGAAGCATGTGGTTTTGCACCAACTGTGTATCTAAATTACCTATGACTCTGCTTTTTAATTCACATAATGCTTGGCTACTGTCATTGGAGATTCAATAATCCTAAAATGAACTCTGAATAGCAGTATTTTTTATGGTTTCACAAATAATACTCAGAATGCTCCCCCTAAAAACTGCCGTTTTAAATTAAAAAGAGATGCTGTGCTGTTATCCATAGGGGTAAGTCCTCAACTTACCACAGGGTTGTGCTCTGATGACTCAGGTGTAAATTTATTCTGATGTAAGCTGAATACCATATCTCTTTCAGTTTTCCTAATTTTTGCCTTTTATTATCAGATTTTCATGAATCCAAATTTGATAGGGTGTTGGAAATAGTATATATAAACTTACAAATATGCTTAATTCATAAGTACGTACAATAAAAACTCACAATGGCACTTGTCAGTGTCAATAATAACTCCATTCATAAAAAAATTTGACCATTTTTGTGTTAGTCCCAGTAGACTAGAGAAATAAATCCATAGACACACACATATATATAGGGGAGAGGTTTACATACAAGAGCAATTGAAAATTGGGAAAACATCCCAGCCCAGTCTAGTCCAATGTCATAAGTCTGATATTAGCCCATAAGTCTGATACGAATCTATATTAGCCCATATGTCTGATACCAATCTATATTAACCCATATGTCTGATACCAGTCTTCTTCAGGATTACGAAGCACATGCAATGACACCAGGACAATCACAGGCCAGTGGGTGCAGAGTCTTGTGTATCCAGTGGTAGTAGAAGCATCTCAGCACTGGCAGGGGCCTTTCTGTAGCTTCCCAAGCATCTCAGCACTGGCAGGAGTCTTTACGTGACTTTTCTAGCTTCAGAGGTCTGGTTTCATCAGGGTAAGCCCATGTGGCTTCTCCTCTGGGATGTCTCACAGGGAGTAAGTCTTGTGTCTTGTTAGTAGAGCATCTCTAAAGAACTGAATAATCAGTCTCTCACCTCCAAGGAGGAAATACGGTCAGATTTTCCAGAATTCTCAGGAGAAAGCCATGACCATACAGAGGTCTTATTAGCTATCTCCAGATGACACGCTAGATTCCACCCCTACACTCTTAATCCTGAAACTGATTAGCTGACTGCCATAATTTTCTTAGCCATCTTTTGAGTGCTTTTCAACCCAAGGGGCTTATCTTTTTTTAAGAAAACAATTTTATCAAGTATATTTGTATATGTGTTATCATCATCGTTTTCAAAATATTTACTTTCTGTTTGAGTCCTTGCTATCAGCTCTTCATTTTCTTCCTACCTCACCCCTCCAAAGCTCCTGACTCCTTGATAGATTGCAAATTATTATTCTTTCCTTTTTTCTGCCTCACCCCTCCAACCTTCTGTGTGGAGAAAAGTGATGGGAAGGTTTGGGTTAAGGCTACAAAAAGGCATGATGACCTAAGCTTTCCCCTTTCTTTGTTCTGGGGCACCTGGCCAGTGTCCTGGGACAAAATAGGAGGATGTTATTGAAATATCCAAGAGAAACTGGCGGCACATATACTGTCCTGGGCCTGTGGCCAAGGTCTGGGCATAGTTATGTAAGCACCAGATGTTATGGTATCCATGCACAACCTGGGCAAGTAACCACCTTTGTCTGAACACTGATAAAAAAAGACTGGCCATTCCTGATAGAACGAGTAGAATCTTAGGCGCATAGAAGCTTAGAGGCTTAGCTTAGAAGCAGTAGAAGCAGAAGCAGAATACTTAGAAGTAGCAGAAACTGAATGCTTAGAGAGAGCGATGGGAGAGCAGCAGAAGCTACACACCATGTAACTTAATGAATTAATGCTTAGAGAAGAAGAAGAAGAAGTAGAAGAAGAAGAAACTACATGCCATGTAGCTTAATGAATAAACTCCCGTTTTGCTCCTGCTGTAAGCCAGTGATGCAGACTCCTGCTTTACTCCTGCTGTAAAACTGAACGCCTAGTGGTAACGTTGTTGCTTATGCTATTATACTTACTTTGTTTCTCTATCTTGTATTCATTTCTCTAAATAAACTATTTCTTTATACATATATAGCTGTGATTTGTGCTTGCTAACGTTCTTGCCATGGATCCTGATACCTATTAAGTAAAAGTCCTTGCATGGCAAAAGAGTAAACAAAACTCTTGTCGTTATATCCTCCTGACTCCTTGAAAAATTGTAAATTATTATTATTTTCTTTTTTCCTAATTGTATATAGAATTTTAATGCAAATACAGGGGCAAAGGTTTTCATGTCAGTCCAAATGCTTCATTGACCAATTGCAGCCATCCATCTTTATAACAATTTAAAATTAAACTATTACATTTGTTGATAGTTCCAGCATTTGGATGTATTAAACAAGTTAAGTTAAATGGTGTTTGTTTCATTTTTATCACACAGAAGATTTTATCCCTTTACTATACTTTGCTGAGTTTGGTGACATACAAGTGCATGAATCATTTTTATTTAAGATTTTCAGTTGTTAAAACTAGATTGTGTGTCATAAAGTCATTAAAGTCCATTGCAATTTTACTTTTCCTCCTCTTATAACAAGTCAGATCAATGTTTAGAGCAAATGGGTAAGAAAACTGAAGTTTTCAAGACTGTGAGACTCAAATAATTAGCTTTCCCCTTTATTTGTGGAATTTAACACATACTAGAAAAATATGCTATGCATAATTGCACAGCCCACCACATCAGAAGTGACATTATCCCAGTAAACCCAGCACAAATGATATATGTGCTCTTTCTTTTTCTCTTTTCTCCCTCTCCTCTTCCTCCTTCCCTTCCTATTCCTCCAGTCCCATCCTCTCACCCTCAGGCCTTACCATAGCCTTCAAAGTCTTTTGCTTTTGATGTGAAAAACATTTTTCTTGTGTTTATCTTTATGAAACTGATTAAGGTTGCTAAGCATGATGGCTTAAAAATGTGTCCCTGTCCATGAGGTGTTGACAGTCTCATCAATGTTGTTTAGAACGGCATAGTTCATTGTGTGCATGCATCAGTACTTATGTACCCCTTCCTCCAAAGACAGGGTTTGTTTTTTGTTTTTTTTTTCCATGTCTTTGCTATTATAGACTTTGCTGTTTGTCCTCCCACTCTCATGACCTAGTTCTGCTTACCACTCTGGACTGAACCAGAACAGAGAATCTAGGAACAGGAATGGAAATAGTGATACCAAAAGGGTAGGGGAAAGGGAGGTAGAAGAGGGGATATAGAGGAGGAAATGGGAACCGAATGCAATGATTAGCATGTAAGCACACACATCCTTCTAGTGGGGGGTGGGGTGGGGGAACAAAAGAAACCAGAAGGGAAGGGAAACAGCAGTTGCTGTGAAAATAATTTATAATCCAGCAAGGCTCCATGAAGGAAAGGGGCAGCGAGTAGAAAAGAGGAGCCAATACCAATGGCTCAACAGAAAGCAAATATCTAGAAAACAATGATGGCAATATACATACAAAGATGTCCAAGACAATTGATGTATGTATTGTAATGAGAGTCACAAGAACCCTCAACAAAATGATCTTTTAATAATAATAAACTGCTGTGACAAACATGGGTGTGTGTACATCTGTTCATGTTTCATTCTTTGTTTTTATGGGGGTATATGTTGAGTACAGAGATGGCAGGACCATATAGTATTTCTTTTCACACTTGTTTCAAGAAACGTCATACATTTTTTTCTATTGTGACTGTATAATTTTTTAATGATTTTACTGTTGACTGATACAACTCATCACAATCCACACATATGTCCATTGTATATCAAGCACATTTGCAGATATGTTACCCTCATTAATCTCAAAACACCTGCCCTCTTTAAAGCCCCTGGCATCAGCTCCTCTCTTCCTCCCCTCCCTCCCCCAACTCCTCCCTTCCTGATGAATTCTTGATAATCTATAAATCATTATTACCTGGAAACATTGAAGAAATAGAGGAAAGTTGTGTGCCTTCTGTCCTCCCTTGGTAAGGGGAAGTCTGTTACCTACAGATGGGCTTTGAGTTCCCAACCTGGACTCCCACCCCCATTTGCAATAACATAATTTTTAGTTCTTTGATGCCTGATTCCTGATCCTTTTGACACTCATGATCACACAGGATGGCGTGTTCCTTCCGTGTGGACTTTATTGCTTCTGAGCTAGATGGCTGTTTGCTCATTTTCAAGCCTTTAAGACCTCGGATGATATATCTTTTGATAGCTGGGCACCACCAGCTTTCTTTGTTACTCTTATTATGCACATATTTGTCTTGTTGTGAAGGTGACCATGTTGGGAAGGTGAGCATCATGGAATGCCAATTTAATAGAACAAAGTGTTCTTGCATTGAGAAAGTATTTCAGTGGAGGCCCAATGTCCATCTGCTGCCTTAATACTGAATCTGTAAATATGTGCACATCAATTTCTTTCCCCATCATCATATATAAATATATTTACCTATGTACAGGCCTGTATTTACACCTCTATAAATGCCCTTTGCCTACTATTTCTTTCCCCTATTTTCTTTTACTTCCCTATTGTCCCACTGTCATGCTCAGCCTTCATTTGGGTTCCAGTAATTTCCCTCAGTTACTTTACCCTTGACCAATACCTACCAGGCCTTTCACACCCTCCTAGCCACTGATTTTGGTTCATTTGCTGTTTCTTTGCCCGTGAGTTGGTCAACACCACCTCCTTTACCCCACCTCCCTCTCTCCCACGTCCCCTGGAACTATCAGCCCCATTGTTTTCTCCTTCAGACTATTCATCCAGCCTATCTTATCTATCTAGACCTGCAGAGATAACAATATGCATAGAAAAACAAAACATAGCAAGAGAAAGTGAAAAAATAAAATAAAATGATGAATACAATAAGAAAAAAAACAATGTACCTATATATAATAAATAATATCTATATATTATAAATTTAAAATAAAAGCAATAAAGAAAAACCTGTAAATAGCTCAATGTCTGTTTGGTGACCTCTAGGACTGACCTGCAGTTGAGGCCCATTATGTTCCATACCCTGACCCCAAAGTCTATCCTTGGCACTCTCCCTCAGGACCTCCATGCTCTGCTCCACCCCATTGCTCTGGTGTACACCCTTAGTGTTTTAATCTGTGTGGTAGGGTGAGACCTAGTGCAATCATGACACTGTGTCTCCAGTGTTGTCCCACATAAAGTCATGGGCCAGCAAAGGATGTCGAGTCTCATACTGGAGCTGGTTATCTGGTCCTCTCTGTGTGTTGTCTGTTCTGAGTGGGGAAAACATTCTCAAGGCTTGCTAGGCCAGGATGTGCTCCACTCTCTTCCTCCCCATTCATTTACTCCCTCGTGCTCTGGTCAGACAAGGCCCTGTCCCACGAGTTTCAGTGCTTTCCTGAAAAGTCAATTCTTCTGGAGGAGGGGCAGCCGTACACGTGGTTGGGATTGGGGCCGGGCTCTCAGTTCACTCCACTGGCTCTCCCTCCATGCCATCATGCTGCATTTGTATCCTGGAACACCGGATTTCAGTCTGGTCCCTCTTTTCCTGTGGAGATATAAACAATACCCTTCCCTTGGAAGGGTTAGTGCCCTATTCCCCACTACAGATGGCTATTTTCTGCACCCCCTTCTTTTTAGTGACTACGATAAATATCCCTGGATTTGGTCTGCCCCTGCCATATTACCTGACCTCACCCCAGAAATTTTCATACACAGCAGCATTTTCCTTATGCCCCTTTTGCAATTTTTAAACTTACCTCAGCTGATTCATATTGTACAAGTCATTTTGTACTTGCTTTACTTCACTTATCGTGGTTTCATCCAGTTCTTCCCATGTGGCTATATGCTTCAAAGTGATGCATTCATTACTGCTTTTCAGTGATGTGCAGTATTCCATTGTATGTATTCCCACAGCTTTTTAATCCATCTGTCTGTTGAAGGAAATTTGGATTGTTTCCAACTCCTTGCAATTGTAAACTGTGCCACAATGAACATTGGAGCACAGATGTCTGGCCATGGTTGATTTCTTGCCTCTTCTGGGCATATGTCCAGTAGGGGGACTGTTGGATCATATGGTAGCTCAATTTGCAACTGTTTTAGAAGTCGTCAAATTGATTTCCATAGTGGCTGTACATACTTAGAGGTCCACCATCAGTGAATGAGAGTTCCTATCTCACCACAGCCCCTCCAATACTTGTTGCTTCCTGATTTTTTGAATTGGGCTATCTTTCAGGGTGTTGGGTCGTATATCAGAGTCAACATTAACATTAACAATTCTTTTATGGCTAATGATGGGGAACATTTTCTCATATGTTTATTGGCCATTTTTATTTATTCCCCTTTGAAACTTCTGTTCAGGTCTTTTGCCCACCTCCTAAGTAAGCAATTAGTTTTTCACTTATTTTAAGTTTGCAAGGCATTGCAGATGTTAGTAATAAAACCTTTGTCTGATGTATCATCGCTAAAGATGTTTTTCCAGTCTGTAGGCTGTCTTATTGCTCTCTTGGTGAATTCTTTAAATGTACACAGGTGTTTTATCTTCAGAATATCCCACTTGCCAATTTGTGACTCCTCTATATTTGTATCCTTCCCTATTTCTGATAGCCTGTGTATTCCTTGTGCCAAGGTTCTCAGGTTTGTCCCAATTCTCTCACAAATGACCCTAATAGCTTGGGCTTTGGCCTCAAGCTCTGAGATCCATATTAAGTTTATTCTTGTGCACAGAGTGAGATAAGGGTCTTGCTTCATTTTTCTGCAGGTAGACATCCATTTTTTCTAGCACCACTCATTGAAGAAGCCATCTGCTACCTATATGATAATTGTGAGCTCTTATCAAAACTCAGTGTGTCTGTATGTTTAGCACATTTCAGATGGAGTTTTGTGGTAAAATTAGGTTCCTCCGCTAATATTCAGGTCACTTGAATTTATGCGACACTCAGTGATTAATTAGTTGTCCAGATTTTTCATTCATTTCATACAGATTAGGCATTAGTATTTATGACAGTTTTGTTGGACACAGTAAGTCACAGCTCAAATATTTGTCCTGGCTGATCAAAACAAAAGCACCACTTATTAAACAGGGGATCTCTTATCAAAAATCAGTTACCTGTATGATGTTTTTATTTATGGATCTTCAGCTCTTTCTAATTGGTCTGAATATCTGTCATTATATTAGTACCACACTGCTTTGACTGCTGTGGCTATATAATACATAATAAAGTCAGGTACAACAAGCCCTCTCACTTTGTCCTTCTTGAGGAGTTCTCTGCGAATTCTAGGCTTTTTCCCTCTCTATATGAAATAGGTAATCAGTCTTTCCAATTCTTTAAAGAAGGATGGTGGTATTTGTATCAGGATAGCATTGAACTTATTAAGTGCCTTCGGCAGAACTGACATCTTTACTATATTGAGTCTTCTAATCCATGAGAATGGCATATTCTTCCATTTCTTGAAGTTTCTCTTGATTTCTTATAATAGTGTTCTATAAATTTCCTCATACAAATCTTTCTTTTTTAAGGGGTGGGGGGCATCACTGCCCTGGTAGGAGTAGGAAGCCCAGCCTTGCTTCTGGAAAACTAAAATCTTTCATTTTTTTTAGTCAGGTTTAACCCTGGGTATTTCACTTTGTGCTTTGCTATTGTAAATAGTACTACTTTTTTTAATTCTTCTGAGATCTTGTCTGATGGGTATAGCAGACTGACACACTTCTGTTTGTTGATCTTGTATTCTGCCACTCTGCCATATTTCTCTATTTCTCTATTACTCTATTCCACTAGTGGAATTCAGAGGATTTTTGATGTGTAGAATCATAAATTCTGTGAATAATTATAATTTCACCTCTTCCTTCCCCAGATGAATACCTTTGATGTCTTTTCTTTGACTTATATCGTTAGGTAGAATCTCCAGTATGATTGTAAATAGGAGTGGAGACAAGGGGCATTCTTGTTTCATCCCTTTTTTCAGTGGAATTGTTTTGGTCTTTTCTTCATTGACTACCACATTGGCTGTTGATTTTTCATATTTAGGAATTTTTCTTTTATTCCTATCTTCTTGAGTGTCTTAAACAGTAAAGGGTGTTGGGTGTTGGCAAATCCTTTTCTCTGTATCTATTGATATTATCGTGTGCTTCTTATCATTTTTTCTGTCAATGTGGCAAATAATACTAATGGTCTTTTGTAAGTTGAACCCTCCCTGCATTTCTGTTATGAATCACATAACAGGTCATGATGGATTTTTTTTTGTACTTTTGTATTTTTTATGTTCTTTTGTATTCTATTGGTCAGCATTTTGATAAGAATTTTGCATCGATATTCATTAGGAATATTGGTCTGTAGTTCTCAATTCTTGTGGGATCCTTGTCAGATAACTATCCTTGTGGGATAACTATCAGAGTTAGACCAGCTTCATAGAGTTTGGGAGTGTTCCGTCTCTTTCTGTGTTCTAGAAGAATTTGTGTAGGGTTGGTGTCAGTTCTTCCCTCAATGCTTGGTAGAATTCTCCTGTGAATCTACCTGGCCCAGGGGATTTTTAGTTGTTAATCCTTTGATAAGCTTGTCTATTTCTTCCATTGCTATGAGTCAGTGAGGTACAGCCATCTGGGATAGTCAAGGGAAGACTATCTGTTTTCAGATATTTGTCCTTGTCTTTCAAATTGCTGAATTCATTACGGTACAGGCCTTCATAGTAGTGTAACTATCCTTTTGATTTCATTAGGATCCGTTGTAATGTCCTCTGTTTCATCCCTCATCCTTGCAATCAACATTTGTTCCTTCCTTTCTTTATTTAGGTTTGCCAGCAACCTACCAATTCTGTTCATCCTTTCAAAGAATCAACTTTCAGCTGCATTAATTTTTTCCATACTTTTCTTATTTTCCATCTCCTGTGATTTTATTATTTCTATCCTTTTGCTATTGGTAGGATTGTTCAGTTGACTCTGCTCTAATTGGTCTAAGTTTTTTGCCAACATATCATCCACAAGTCTCTCTTCTTTTTTCCTGCTATCAGTCTTCCTCCAATTGTTTGCCCTTTTTTATTCACTATCCTTCTATTGATTTCTATCCTTATGGCGCAGTAATTGGAGAGAGAGATCTGTATATTCTGTATGTGCCAGGATTTACTAAAGTTTGATTTGTGCCACAGCATGGGTTCTGTCTTTGAATATGTGTCATGTGGGCTTGAAATGAATCTGAATTTTTTTTTATTTGGATGGAAAGCTCTGAAAATATTTTCGGCTATCAAAAGATACAACTTCTGGGGTCTTAAAGACCTAAGTAAACAAGCAGCCATCCATCTCAGAAACAACAAAGCCCACATGGAAGAAGCACACCAGCCTGTGTGACTACAAGGTGTTGAAGGGATCTGGTGTCAGGCATCAAAAAACTAAAATTATACCACTATAAATGAGGGGGGGGTACAGATTGGGGACCCAAAGCCCAGCAATTGGTGAAGTGACATCCTCTTACAGAGGGGTTGCAGGGAGGAGGTGAGCCAGTTAAGGTACGTTGTAGTAACAATGAAATATGCAACTTTTCTCTACTTCTCAAATGCTTCCTCCCACCCATTATCATGATCCCAATTCTACAAGACAAATCCAGCTAGACCAGGGGATGTACACTAGAGTAGGAAACATGGGTAATTTAGGATAGATGTTCCCTTGGGACTAGTGGTGCGAGTGGTAATATTGGGAGGGTGGAGGGATGGTGGAATAGAAAAGGGGGACCAATTTCAGGGATCTACGTATAACCTCCTCTCTGAGGCATGGAACAGGGAAGTGAGTAAGGGGATACATTGGACAGCATATAATATGAAAATGTAATAACAATTTGTAAATTATTAAGGGTTCATGGGGGAGGGGGAAATATGGGGAGCTGGTACTAGGGGCCTAAGTGGAGGGAGGATGTTTTGAGAGTGATGATGGCAACAAGTGTTCAAATGTGGCCTGCATACAATTTGATGTATGTGTGGATCGTGATGGGAGTTGTATGAGTCCCCAATAAAATGAGTCATAAAAAGGGAGGGGGGAAGAGGAGTTTATACCAAGGGTTCAAGTAGAAAATATTTGGAAATGAATATGACAACATGTGTACAAATATGCTTGACATAAATGATATTTTGAATGTTATAAGAGCTTTAAGAGCCCCCAATAAAAACAGTGAAAAAAAACTTGAAGAGTTAATAAGAAGGAAATAAACTGATTGATTATGAGGTTCAACCTCGTTTGGAAAAGACTTGATGAAGTAGCTGGGAAAAAAATGAAAATGTAGTTAATTACCTAATGGAAGAATAAGTTAGATCCATCAAAAAAGAAGGCTAAAGGTTGCAATGTCAAACTTTATTATTTCAGATATAAAACAATCCCAGCTGATGTACAGTCCAGAAAAGTGAATAGAGTGGAGAAGATGTCTTTGAAGCAGATGAATTAGGCAGCGGTTCTCAACCTGTGGGTTGTGACCCTTTTGGGGGTCAAATGACCCTTTCACAGGGGTCACCTAAGACTATCAGAAAACACATAACTAAAAATATAGTGCAACACTATATCTACGAAACTAGAATTCATGTGATGTCTTGATGCAATTTTCTGAATCTAAGCCCCAAATAACCTCAGGAACGGGCCTGAAATTCAAGACTCAAAGAACAAAATTTTGTTGTTGGGCAGTGTAACTATTTCAACATTCATGATATGCAATGCAGTTTTTTTAGTTGGAGGAGTTGTTCCATCGTATAACAAGACTAGCACATTTTGAGTTGCGCCCCGGTGGCATAGTAGTTGAGTGTGGGACTTCGGCCTACAGGGTTGGTGGTTCAAATCCAGCGGCAGCTCTCCAGGAGCAAGGCTGGGTAGCTCCCACGACCACCAGAGGGCAGTGATGGCCCCCACAAAAAAAGACAAGATCATTTTAATTTTAATAAAAATTATTTGAACTCTGACAGAAACATTCTGAGTTTCAAAATATTTTGAGTCAGTTGACACTATTGATAGTTACCCACAAGAGAGTAAAACTTCTCCTGTGGGTTTCTGAGGCTCTAATTTTTTTATAGGAGCAGAAAGCTTTATCTTTATCTTTCAGACTCACAAGTGCGTTTAAATAGCTTACCTTGCAGCTAACAGTGGAACACATAACCCATTGTGTCACCCGGGCTCCTTATTTATGATACAGTAATTCTCATTTCTGATCCCTTTTAAGATAAAAATGGGACTATCTTCTATTCAGTTCCTAATGAAGGTAAAGCAGTGATTGGGAAAATTCCAAGCTCATGTAATTTGCACTGCTCAAATATAATCTTTGGATCAAAATACACCATGTAGAGTATTACTTGACCACATATTTAGTACAATACAAGTTATTTTAAATAAAGCTGGCATGCATTTCCTCTCTCTCAGGTTAGCTAGCACTACATTAAAATATCCTGACTTTTTCTATGAGTGGGAAGAGTGAAGATAGGTATATGATATAGATTCTGTATTTCAAAAATTAGAGCAGGTAGAGGAAAATTGGTGCCATTTTTTCAATCAGCTCAAATATACTCAGAAGCAAGTTGGTCAGTGCTATTGCAATTCCTTGTGCAAGACCTCCTAGGATGACTGAGCAAATAGCCTCAAGGATAGACAGCCAAAGGGTCGCTTAATTGCTTCAGTATTAATGACTTGGTATTGATAGGAAGCCAGGCACATCAGTCACCAAATAGAAAGCATGTTTATGAAAGAAATAACTACATCGTCACCATTTTTTAAAACTTGGCAGCAATTTGCCTCAAAATAAATAAATAGAAATAAAAACTTGGAAGCAAAGGCAGAAGATTTTGTAAAATACCATCGTGTGTGTGCTGTATTATTCAACAGTTGCAATGTGAGTGAGAAGAGAAGCATATACTTTGACTTGGTTCCTTATTCTCTCAGTCTGGTCATCACTGGGTGTCCATGTAGCCTGTGGTCTTCAAATTTTGAACCGCTTATTTTGTTTCATGAAATTCCTTCATATTGACATTTAGTTCTCTATGTAGGCATTAATCAAAAATTAATGCTTGAAAAATTAAAACATTGAAAGTACATTTTCTTCCGCATCTTATTATCGTTGTAAATAACTGTTTTCAAGAATGTCATCTTAATAAAAATTCAAATAGGTATTTAGGTCATGCCAAGTTCTGTTAACAGTACTTCCTATATATTTATTTATTGTTCATAGTGATCTTATAAAGGTAAACTTGACCATCATCATTTTATGTAGATATAGAAACTTGGGCACAGATCACTTTTTCCAAGATTAAGCCTTGATTTGAGCCTTGGCTATCTGACTCCAAAGTGTATGTTGTTAACCCTGCCCCAGCTGTTTTCATGAGGATGTCGGCATCAGCATCACCTGGGAAATTGTTAAAAATTCAACTTCCTGAATGCCACCCCAGATCTACTGAGACAGGGTTTCAAGCATGTCAACACATGCTCTGAAGTAGTTGTTTAACAGCAGGGTGCTCCCTTCCTCACAAGACAAGTTCAAGGTTTGAACTACTACTGATGGTGGTTTGTGACCTGCTGTTAACCTCACGGCTGATGGTTTGGCCACACGTGGAAATTCTGTGGAGAAAAAAAATCTGGCAAACTGCTTTTGCAAAGATTACAACCAAGAAGATTTATGGAGTTGTTCTACTTTGTAATATATGGAGAGACCAGAGCCTAACTCAATGACTGTTCCCACAATAATCACCTATAAATCTCTACTTTATGATAACATCAATTATATTTAACACAATTACCTTTAGCACTTGACTCTGTGTCCTCAGCAAGAGCAGCGTTATATAACTGTGGTGCCTTTCATACTTAACTCTATGTATTATGAATTAATACGGTTGATGAAAGAGTTGTTATTTGTGTGTGTGCTTTAAAGTTGGTGGTCTCAGACTTGATTACTCCTAACAATTAACATGTTGCTCCTTGTCCTGAAATATCTTTTGCTATTTTGTTCCCTATCTCCTTGTAAATCAGAAGGAGACCTAGTGGCATAGCAGGTTAAGCACCGGACTTTGGAGCACAAGTAACCCACTAGTTACTTGACTAGACAGAGATGTTTAACCCCATAAAGATGTTTAATCTCAAAAAGATGGACAGATTTGGAAACCATAAGTTACATTCCACTGTGTTATATTGAGTCATTCAAGGTCAATGGGTTTTGAAGTAGGTTTCTCAATAAGAGTCTTTGACACAGTCTTCTCTACTGACTTCTTCCTTTGTCTTCAGAGATTTGGTCTCCTCTAGGTTCACACATTGTTTATACCTTTGATAGCAATACCTATATTGCTGAGTGATTCTTCATAGAATTGTCAGCTCCTTTGAAATCATGAGATATTTTGATCTCTCCGACCATTTGATGCTATCCGTGGCCCTTAGCAAGTGCTCATTAGATTTCATTTCATATATGAACCAGTAAACCAAAAAGCACAGATGTCAGTAATTCTGTAAAGGTTATAATTAAACATGCTAAAACATCTGAATGTAGTATCAGAAAAGAAAAATAGTATTTCAATCTATCTCTAAAGTTTGATTTATTTATTGAAAATGTGGATTGGATTCAAAGTTAAAGGAATTTAACACAGGTCAGTTTCCCCTTCATAATTCTTTAGAAGTCCCATTAGTCATGAGGAGAGGGTGAAACAGTGTTAAATTATAGACAAGACTGAAGATATATAAGCTTGATATCATTTAGTATTAAATCTTCCAAGAAATAAGTCTAATCAAATGTGGCACTTAAATCCTAAATTAACATCTGTTCTTTCAATTTGTTCAAATGGGTTATTTTCTAAACACGTTTTCACAGAAAAGAGGGGAGGAGTAAGGACCTTTAGTTTAGTGGTTCTCACCCTTCTAATGCCATAACCCTTTAATACAGCTCCTCACTTTGTGGTGACCCCAACCATAAAGTTATTTTTGTTGCTACTTCATAACTGTAATTTTGCTACTGTTATGAATTGTAATATAAATATCTGATATGCAGGATGTATTTTCATTGTTACAAATGGAACACAATTAAAACATAGTGATTAATCACAACAATAATATGTAACTATAATTAAACACTCTGGAATATTTATTTCAAATTACAAATAAATGAAATTTTGTTTTGATGCATGGTGTATCATGAGTAGCAGTCTTAATATAACAACAGTAAACTACATTGATACATTTTGTGACAGTGTGTGTAAAAAGCCATGTGTAGGTTGAAACAGCATCTTTCTCACCAGATCAGAAATTCTCCGGGTACACTTTGCAAGAGCACAATGAAGACCATCTTCCACAAAAAAGTCTACTTCTGTATTTAGACGTGATAACCAACAAGCTGGAAACCCCAGTTTCATAAAGATACATTGTTGGAAATGGGAAAAGAAGGCGCAACACAGTCACAGACAGTGCAGGATATGACTGCAAACACTTGATCCAAAATGTTGACATTGTAGAGAAGACTGTTCTCACTGCATCACTGTTAATAAGTTCAGGGAACTCCTCTTGTGCTGTCTCAAGAACATCTTCAATTTTGACTGTGAATGGGCTTCTGGCAAGTGCAAATGGGGTGTCAGGTAGATTTGAAAAGTGCCATGAAATTTCACCTGCAAGCACATGCCAGTGTTCTTCCACAGCAATTCTTGTGATCCTTTCATCTGATTCAATGTCATGTTCCTCAAAGAAAGCAGGTAAGGTAGAAAACATGTAAATTTTATTTCCATCCATTTTTTTTCCAAAGGTGAAGTTTCACTGTGAATGGTCTAATCTTTGCAGACAAATCAAGGCATGTTGCATTTGGTTCATTGAACTCATTCAAGATAGCAAAGAAATCAATCAAGTATTTTCTGTAGTTCACTTTTATCACTAAAAAGTGCTTCGACCTACGGTCTTGCTTTCTGATTAAAAAGTTTCGAATTCATCAAGAAGCTCAAACCCATGTTTCAAACTTGTCTTCTCAACAACTATCTCACTTCAGTGCTCACACAGCATTTTTCAATGAACACGATCAACTAATTGCAGAGTTGTGAAAACAGTCGACTGTTTAAAGTGCTCGCCTTTACAAAATTGACAGAATTTATGACACTTTTCATTACTTCTTAAAACTCTTGTGGTGGTGTCTTTATTGCTAATATTTATCAATGAATCACACAGTAAGTTCCAATGACTTTTGGTGACTCATCAGTAGTACTAAACATTACAATCCAGATCAACATCCTAGCATAGCTGGATGTGCAAATACTACAAACCTTTTTCGAAGGGATCGTGTGCTTTTCAAGAAATGAACCAACTGTGTCAAATACATCATGTGCAGTAGTTGTCTTTTCAAGAGGTTTGCAAAAAGGAAACCCATCTTTAAAGTCACCATCATTACTATACCTCATGCAAACCAGTAACTGTGAACAATTTGCAATGTCTGTAGATTCATCAAACTGGATGCTAAATATTCAAAGTGGATCCAACTTAATTTCCTGGATTACCTGATCAAGAATTTCAGCAGACATGACATGTATTCATCTGCAGACAGTGTTGTTAGATAAGGAAATTTCACTCAATTTTGTAACAAATTCGTATCCAGTCATAACTCAAACAATGTTTTTGGCCACTAGCAACAGTAAATCCTCAGCAATCGTGTGAGGTATCATAGCTCTGGTGATTCTGAGTGCCACCAAATATGAAACTTCAAAGACTGCTACATTTTGTTTGTGGTACTTGCCACCAGTGTCAAGTCTGGCTTTCTTGAGTCCATCTGCTTTTCTTCTAAAATAGTTGATATTCTTGCCAGGATAGCTTGAATGCTTGCTATCAAAATGGCATGTTAGTTTGTTTGGCTTCATAAATTCTGCTGATAGAATTTCACAACAAATAGCACATTGCAGCTTCTCAATTCCTGCTGTAATTATGGAGGTAAAACCATACTGTAAAAAATCCTCACTGTATTTTCTCTTTTTCATGTTCTTCTCTACATGATTCATTTTCATGTGGTGGATTGCTAATGAAAGTTATAACAATAGCTTTAATAATACAAAATAATAATAATACAAAAGATGATACATAGCTTAGTTCAGTCAATACAGTTCATTAAAGTTTCCTATGATTTACCATTCTGTGTTGTTGGGTTATTTTTTACATACCTGTTACTATCACAAGGGAGCAGTATTCACATCAACCATAGCTGAATATAAAAAGACCAATCAGCATCCAGATTAAGTTCCCATGGTACAGATAGAGTTTTGTGGGGGTTTTGCAGTAGTTGATTATTTTACACTACATGAGTTTACATTTGCCCTGTCATTATAATTCGTGAAATGTCATTTTACCTCCAATACTGCAACTTTCAACACAACAACTGTTATCAACGCAGCAGCTGCTTTCAACACAGCAGCTTCTTTCTACACAGTAGCTGCTCTCGACACAGTAGGTGCTCTCTACACAAAAGCTGTTCTTTGCACAGAAGATGCTGTCTACCCTGGGTGACTGCTCCGCATAAGTACATTATGGTTCCAACCCTGTCACATGCACCTGTATTTGTATGGGGGGGTGTGTGCTGAGGTTGGCACGATGATGTCATCATGCTGGGCACGCATATGTGGGCGTATCTGCATGTGGGTGGACCCACCTCTAGATAAATAGAGGAGTGGTGTCTTGGTTCCTAAAAGCATCACAAATATGTATTTTCTGATGGTTGTAGGTGACCCTAGTGAACAGCTCATTCAACCCCCAGAGGGGTCACAACTCACAGATTGATAACTGCTGTTTAGTTGAAAGCATTTTAGGTAAGATCATAATGAAGTGGTTGACAGAGTAAATCAGATGACTGATAGAGGGATCTGGAGGAGTCAGAGGTAAGCAAGAAAATGCTAATCTTTGGGTTAATAGGTGAGTGTTTGAGTTAGCAGTTGAGCCTGAAAAGCTGGTAAATACATCCCAAAATTCCCAGTGGTGAAATATGGGACACACCAGTGGTGTTTGGGGGAAAAGTCCTAGTAATTTACTTCTGTAAAGAAACTTGAAACCCCAATAGAACACAGTTCTATTTTGCAACATGTGTGGCCATCTTAAATCATGACAGACTTCTTCACAGGTAGTTTTAGCATTTCAAATGCACGCTAAGCCCCAGACAAGCTGAATTGCCCCAGGACACCCCCAATTAATGTCAGAGATAAGTTCAATGTGAGATCTTAACAATTAAATTAATTGGTGGTTTAACTTTAAGATTGAAGGATAAGTTCCCCTGCCTTTCTTAATAATATTATCAACCTGATCCTGCAAAAAATGTTAAGTACTTGGAACATATTCTCTTAAATCACTATAACTTCACTACAAGTTATGAAATAGCATGCTCATTTTACAAATGAGGAAAGTATAATTTTCAGAGTCATTAAGGAATTTATTCTACTCACACAATGTGACTTAGAAGCAGGATGCAATGCCTTCTTCGCTGTACTTTTCCAACACCTTCCCTAAACTAATGTCACTTCAGTCTGGCTCTTCATTGAATCTCTATAGTTTTCTGAATCTCTATAGTTTTCTGGAATTAAGCTATAAAGTCACTTGGCCTCACTCACTTTAAGGTAGGTCCAGAGACTTTTTGCGATTCTCCTACCATATCTAGAACTATACATTCTTCTGCTTATGAAAGGGTTTCAAAAAGAGAGTGAACAAATTCATTATCCTTTAATTCTGTTTGTTCCATTAATTTTCTGAAGCCCCTTGCATATTTAATATTGTGACCATCCATGAAAAAAAAACAAAAAGTAAAGAAACCGAAGCAGGCCTATAACCCCAGATACTCAGTACCTATTGAATAGAATTAATTAATTAATAGAATTGACTCAAATTAATAATATGCTAAAATTTCCATAGGAAGCAAGTACTGTATATGTCTCTTTTTATCTGTTTGTATAGTGACATAAGTACTATCTTAAATACTTTTAATGCCTAAATTCTTACCAAAGTCTCTGAAGATAGCCTTTAATTTAAGGAGGCGGGCTGAGCCCCAGTGGCGTAGTGGTTGTGTGCGGGACTGCGGCCCACTGGGATGGAGGTTCGATTCCAGCTCCACAGAGCAAAGCCTGGGCCTCGTACTCCCACCACCTGAGGGCAGTGATGCCCCCCCAAAAAAATAAAAAAATAATAATTTAAGGAGGCAAGACATTGTATGATGAGGGAGAGATAGAAAGTTGCAAATTGTGATATTTTCTGATCTTAATTCATTAGTATAAGTCAGAACTAACTCCAGGGTAGGGGGTTTGATTTAGTTTGGGGTTTTTCATTCTTTAATAAATAGGCACAGGGTTTGGTTTAGTTTTAATATTTGATAAAAATACATCTTAGTTTCTTAGAGCTATTATGATAGACTTACTACAAGTAGGTAATTTTTTTCCCTCACTGTTCAACAGTTTAGAAGTTTAATATCAGAGCAATATCTCTGGGAGAAAACTCTCTTCTCTCTCTCTTCTCTCTCTCTCTCTCTCTCTCTCCTCTCTCTCTCTCTCTCTCTTTCTCTCTCTCTTTCGCTCTCTCTCTCAACTCTAAGTAAAGGTTTTTCCTCATATTCTATAACCCTGATGTTCCTCACCTCCTTGGGTGATACTCCCATGTTCTTCTCTCTTCCTCAGTTTGTTGTGTTTTTTTGATTCTGTGTCTAATTTGTCCTTTATATATTAAAAAAAAGTTTGGTTTAAGGCATACGTTACACTGATAAGGGGTCCAGACTCCAATACATACTTTAGGGGGACACTGTTTGTGTTAGAACAAATTCACAAAGCCAGTTAGAATGCGCTTCCTCACCCCACCCCACCCCCTGCCTCCAATCTCATTAAGGGAGATTGTTAGACCTTAACTGCCAAACCCATAAGATTCTTGGCCAAGTCAAGTTGACACTAGACCTTAAACCACACCATTCATTCCATAACAGAAAAGAAAAGAAAAAGTTTTAAAACCTACAGTTTAAAAAAATTTTCTATGGCCTAGAAGACCTCTCCATCTTTTCTTTTGTGTATTCTTCAGCTTCTAAATGAAATATTGGGTCAGTGCAAATCTCTCTGGATTTAACTATCTGCTTTTCCTCCATTGTTCCTTTTGAAAATATCCTGGTCATCCTGGAAGCTTAGAGAAGGAATTAGCAAAACTTTAGAATTAAGAAAAGTTTATCATTTGAATTTCTCTTTTCAGCCTGAGTGGGAATAAGTTGAAGATAAATATGAAATCTGTACTACTTTAATTTTGCAAGTGATAAAATTCAAATTAAAAGGAAAAGACTTTATTTTTTACTTATGCTTGTATAAAGATTACAAAACAGAAGTCTACTCCTTTGCTAGCAATATATACATCTGAGGTGGTATATAAATTTGGCTCAATGGTGCAATTATCCCTAGGCACCCCAAAATCAATAACCTTTTCTTTTGATGGGGTAAGTACTAACATTTGAGCTGTGATTTACTGTGTCTAACAAAGCTATCACAAAAATGAATGCCCAATCTGTATGAAATGAATGAAAAATCTGGACAAATAATCACTAAGTACCATATATATTCAAATATAGGCCAACCTGAATATCAGCTGAGGAAACTAATTTTACCACAAAACTGCATTAGAAGTATGCTAAACATACAGACAACTGATTTTTGATAAGTGGCCCAAAATTATCAAATGGGAAGTAGATGCCTTCTTCAATACAGGATGCTGGAAAAAATGGATGTCCACCTGCAGAAAAATAAAGCAAGATCCTTAGCTCACTTGATGCACAAGAATAAACTCAATATGGATCTCAGACCTTGAGGTCAAACCCGAAGCCGTTAGGGCCATTAGTGAGGGAATTGGGACAAATCTGAGAACCTTGGCACAAGGAATACATAGGCTATCAGAAATAGGGAAGGATACAAATACAGTGAAGTCACAAATAGACAAGTGGGAATACTGTAGATAAAGCACCTATGTTCATTGAAAGAATTCACCAAGAGAATAATAAAAGAGCCCATAGACTTGGAAAACATGTTTAGCAATGACACATCAGATAAAGGTCTTATTGCTAAAATCGACAGTACTTTGCAAGCATACAACAAGAAAAAAACTAACTGCCCATTAAGGGCAAATGATCTGAACAGAAGTTTCAAAGGGGCAGAAATCCAAATTGCCAGGAAACATATGAGAAAATGCTTCCAAACATTAGCTATAAAGAGAAATGTAAATGAAAACAACTCTGGCATACCACCTAGCACCCTCCAAGATAGCCCAATTCAAAATATCAGAAAGTAACAAATGTTGGAGGGGCTGTGGGGAGTTAGGAACTCTTGTCCACTGCTGGTGGACCTGTAGGTATATGCAGCCACTATGGAAATTGATTTGATGGTACTTAAAGCAAATAGAAACTGAGTTACCATACAGCCCAGCAATCCCCCTACTGGCCATATAACCAGAAGAGGCAAGAAACAAACCACAGCCAGACATCTATGCTCCAATGTTCATCACGGCACAGTTCACAATTGCAAGGAGTTGGAAACAACTCTATCAGCAGATGAATGGATAAAAAACTGTCGAACAGCCCAGGAAAAAGGGAATAACAATTGATACAAAATCGGTGACAAGGTGGGTGAGAGAAGGCCGATAGGGGTTGATTAAGACTAATGTAACAGAAAGAAAATTCTGAAACCCAAATGAAGAGTGAGCAAGATAGTGGGACAAGAGGGAAGCAAAAGCAAATAGAGGAAGGAACTGGGGGATAATGAACATTTACAGAGGTTCAAATACAGGCATGTACATAGGGGCATATATTTATAAGTGAGGATGGAGAAAGAGATATACTTACAGGGTTAGTAGTAGGACAACAGATGGGCATTGGACCTCCACTCAAGTACTTCCTCAGTGCAAGAATATTTTGTTCTATTAAATTGGCATTCCATGATGTTCACCTTTCCTACACAATCACTGAAGACAAATGTGTGCATAAGCAAAGGTGGTGAAGGGAGCTGATGGTGCCCAGAGATCAAAAGATGTAGTGTCTGGGGACTTAAAGGCTTGAAAGTAAACAAGCAGCCATCTAGCTCAGAAGCAACAAAGTCCACATGGAAGAAGCACACCAGCTTGTGGGATCACGAGGTGTCAAAGGGATGAGATATCAGGCTTCAAGAACTAAAAAGCATAACATTGTGTGCTCACTTTCCTGATATGATCGCTGAGGACAAATGTGTTCATAAGCTAATGTGGTGAAGAAAGCTAATGGTGCCCAGCTACCAAAAGATACAGCATCTGGAGTCTTAAAGGCTTGAGTAAACAAGTGACCATTCAGCTCAGAAGCAATAAAGCCCACACAGGAGCACACCAACCAGTGTGATCATGAGGTGGTGGAGGGATCTGGTGTCAGGCATCAAAGGGCTAAAATTATATTATTATTAATGAGGGGGAGTACAGATTGGAGACCCAAAGCCCATCAATAGGTGAGGTGACATCCTCTTGCAGAGGGGTTACAAGGAGGAGATGAGCCAGCTAAGATACAGGGTAGTAGCAATAAAATATGCAACCTTTCTCTAGTTCCTAAATGCTGCCTCCCACCCATTATCATGACCTCAATTCTACCACATTAATCCAGCTAGACCAGGAGATGTACAGTGATGTTGGAAACATGGGAAATTTAGGATAGATGATTCATCAAGACTAGTAATAGGAGTGGTAATAGCAGGAGGGTAGAGGGATGGAGGAATAGAAAGGGAGAACCAACTTCAGGGATCTACACGTAGCCTCCCCTCTGGGAAATGGAAAACAGGAAAGTGGGTGTTGGGACACATTGGACAGTGCACAGTATGAAAATAATAACAATTTGTAAATTACTAAGGGGGAGAGGGGAAGAGGGGAGGAAGGGAAATATCGGGAGCTGATACTGGGGGCCTGGATGGAGGGAGGATGTTTTGAGAGTGATGATGGCAATAAGTATGCAAATGTGGCTTGCATACAATTGATGTTTGTATGGATTGTGATGGGAGCCCTCAATGAAATGATTCATTAAAAAATAATAATGATGATAATAAAAAGAGGGCTGAGCCCCGGTGGCGTAGTGGTTGTGCGCGGGACTGCGGCCCACTGGCATGGAGGTTCAATTCCAGCAGTGGGGCTGGGCCTCCTACTCCCACCACCAGACAGCAGTGATGCCCCCCCCCAAAAAAAATAAGAAGAAGTAGAAGAAGAAAGAAAGAAAACTGTGATACATACATACAATCGAGTACTATGCACCCCTAAATGCAGTGATGAACATATGGAACACATTGCTACATCAGAAGAACTGGAGGAAATCATGCCCAGTGAAATACGCCAAGCACAAAAGGACAAGTACAACATGAGTCCACTGATGTAAGCTTTAAAAAAAACATACAAACAAACTGAGGCATAGAGGGAAAACTACCATATACATACATCCCTGAGGTAATGACCAGCAACTATGGCAGGGACCTAACCCAAACAAGGGATATATATGGCAGTGAACTAACAAGAGGAGGAAAGAAAGAGGGAAAAAAAGTCATGGGTAGAGGGAGATATGGCATTAACCCACTCAAGGGGAGGGTATTGTTTTTATCTCCACAAAAGAGAGAGACAGACAGACAGACAGACCAGGTTTCAACCCGATACACCAAGACATGAATACAACCTATTGGCACAAACCAGGGATCCATTAGAGAGGTCTGTGGGCTGGCCCCCACCCCAACTACGTGGAAACCTCCCCATTCCCCTTCAGAAGAATGCACTTCAGAGGACAGCACTGGGGCTACAGCTTGGGGAGAGGGGTGTGTCTGGTAAGAGCACATAGAAAAAGTGAAAAAGGATGGAGAGGGAGTGGAGGACATCCTAGCCTACCCAGCTCTGAGGGCAATATTCCTGCTCAGAGCAGACAACGCACAGAGAGGACTATAAAGTCATCCCCACCGTGAGACACGATGTCCTTCACTCAACCACAGTGCTGCAGGGGACAATACTGGAGATGGTGTGGGAATTGTGCACAATCTGACCCCATCATGCTGTGGCAAAACACTAAGGACATGTGACAAAGCATCAAGGGGAGAAAAGTGATGAAATCCCTGGGGAATATCAAAAATAGACAGAGTGTGGCACCCAATCAGACTCAACTGGAAAACACTCCTAAAGGCCAACACACAAACCTTGAACTATTTATAGGTCTTTCCATTTTTGTCAGTGGTTTTTGTTGTTGTTGCTATTGTTATTATTTGTTGGTCTTGACTTCCTTTGTTGTTTTATTTGGCTTTGCCGAGTATTGTGCTTATTAATGTGTCTGCATGCCTATCTAGATAAGATAGGTGGGATAATTAGGAGATGAAAAGGATGGGACTGATGATTTCAGGGGGGGGGGATACTGAAGAAGTGGAGATGGGAGAAAGGGAAGAGCAGGGGGAACCAACCCAGGGACAAGGGAACAAGTGATTTAAAATCAATGGAGAGAAGGGTGTTGGATGCCTGATGGAGCTTAATCAGGGCCAATGTAGCAGCAAGGAATGATTAAATCTGAATGAAAGCTGAACATGATGGTGGGACAAGAAGAAAGTAAAAGGAAGTAGAGAAAAGAACTAGGAGGCAAAGGACATTTATAGAGGTCTAAATACAGGCATGTACATATGTAAATATATAATGAGAGGGGAATAGAACTAGGTACTCATATCTGTATGTTAAGAATTAAGTTTGCAGATGGATGTTGGACCTCAATTCAAGTACTCCCTCAACACAAGAATAATTTGTTTTAACAATATGACATTCTGTGATGCTCACCTTCCTGAAAGGATCGCTGAAGACAAAGCAGATACATAAACAATTATGGTGAAGTAAGCAAATGGTGAATTTTATTTCACTGGTTATCAAAAGATATAGCACCTGGGGTCTCAAAGGCTTGATGATGAACACTGGGCTATCTATCTGAGAAGCAACAAAGCCCATATGGAAGAAGCACACCAGATTGTGTGATCATGCGGTATTGATGGGACCAGTTACCAGGCATCTAAGACCCAGAACAAAATCATACCCACGGTGATTGAAGTGGGGGGGGGCATGGAGTGGAGATCCAAAGTTCATCTGCAGACATTTGGACATTTCCCTACAGAAGGATCACAGGGAAGAAATGAGCCAGTCAGAGTACAGTATGGCACTGATGAAACACACAGCTTTCCTCTGTCTAGTTCTTTGGTGCTTCCCTGAACAATCATGACTTCAATTCTACCGTACAAATAATATTAGACCAGATCACGCACACTGCTACAAATAAGAGTCTGAAACACAGGGAATCCAGCAAAGATACCCCACCTCCCACCCCCACGGATAACGGAGAGAGTAGAGATACCTGCTGAACTTTGTCTGGGGTGAATGTTGCCCTTTTGATCCCAAAGGGTTTATTTTATGGGATTCGTACTTTGCTGCTGTTAGGGTTACTCTTATAGAGCTGTCTGTTGCTCTCTTTTATGGCTTTGAATTTTGTTCCAATGCCATGCAGGACCTTCTAATGGGATCCATTATGGAGCAGTTGGTCATGGTAGGTGATCATTCTCAAGTTCTTCAGATCTCAGGGTCAGGGAGGCTGATGTTCATATAACTGGTTCGTCCATCTTTGATTTTCTTTTTATCTTTTTCATCCGGATGGGGAGCGACCAACGGTAGCACCTTGGATGGCCACCCACTAGCCTTGAAGATCCCATTGGCTGCTCACAGAAGTGGGATGTGGAGCATCCTCTTTGTTGGTCATGTTCATGCCAAAGAATGTTGGTCCTAAGCCCTCAGCCCCATGACTCATTCTGCATGGTTGTTGGCCATGGAGTTCCCATGATGTTGTCTCCTGTAGGCGCGGCCACACAGATGGCACTGGACTGGTTGCTGTGAGTTGGAACCAACTGGATGTCACCTCACAACAGCATGTCCCATTGCATTCATGGATATATTTGTGGCATAGATGAATACACATGCACAGATAGCCTATATCAAACATATATGTTCTTGCATATGGTCCTACTCTCCCTCCCACATCCCTTTAACCTCCATGCCTATCATGCACCCACTCAGAGATCCCTGCTATTGCAGGACTACATACATAATAGTAATCATCTCTGTTGCCTGTGACTCTAAAAATTAATCCTCCTTCAGTCACGAGAGGAAGCATAAATCTTACAAAAGGGGACATTACAAAGTCAAGGGACTCACTTGGTGAGTTCAGGTTAAGTGCAGAGGTCATCTACTCTGTCAAATACTTTGCAAAGAGTTGTTCTGTCTGGCTAACCTTGAAGTTTCATATCTGAGAGCAGGCAGAACCTCTTTTTCAAGAGAGGTTCAGACCCTTTGGTAAAATGAGGAGAGCCATGTGGTTGGCAAGAATTGAATGACGAGCTGGCCAGATGAAGATGAACCTAGTGCCTAGAAATGTATCCTTTGCCTCCTATAAGACTGAGCAACTCCATCACCATGAGTTCCTCCAAGTCCTTCTCAGATGCCTCTAAGCTTTATGGGACCCAGACCCTCAGCTTGCACAGCATGTCAAGGTCCAGGGTCTAGGAGCAAAGGAATTGACAAAAAACAACAACTTTCCCATGTCTCAGTTTCAGGTCTCTCTGGCTTGATGTGGTAAAAAGGATTCAGCTTGGTATGACCTGGAGGTATGAATTAAGATCTCTACCCCTGACCTCATCTCATGAGAAATACTCCCCAGAAGGCATAAGAGTTTGTGACTGAAGATGGCCACTTCTGGGAAATGAAAAAAATCATGGATGAAGGGATTACCAGAACAAGAGCTTGGAACCAGAGGGCAGAACCGGAGAGCAACTGCCTTTGGTCCCTCCATCACTGAAGGGGCTGTGTTCGAAGGTATTGCCATCTTTAGCGGTTAAGTTCAGGCACATTGTTGATGTGATTAGCAGGTATCTAGGTTCCCATGTGTCCAGGTGACCCTAGTCTTCCCATGCCCAGTCTTGGATTTTCCCATAGGTGTCTAAAGTGTGCCTGATTTCTGTGCAATCCCTTTATTGTGGCTTGGTCAGCTAATTTTTGTTTAGCATAGGCATTTGGTGGAGACAACCCCCTTTATTCCTAATCATTCTGTCAGCTATAGAGGTAAATAAATTCAAGGTCAACCGGTAGGATGGCAGGCTTCTGATTTACGAGCCACTACGGCTAAGGACCCACAAGATCTGCAGGCAATATCGATAGTTAGGCTGCTGCTTTAAGTTCAAAGCACTGGAGGTCAGATGGTGATGAGCAAGATACAGTCTCCAGATCCAGCAATAAGGGGACAAATTTTTTTGGAAGCATGCCACAACCCCAAAGAAACTTCCTTTGAACTAATTGACTGGGCCAATTAATTAATAGGGTCATAGAAGACCCTATTGTGGAAGTGGTTACATTATATAATTTCTCATAAGGGTTGTTGACAACATAATATCAGCCAATCCACTGACAACCAAATTCAGATAATATATAGCAAAGAATACCAAGTACAAGCATGAAATGCCTAAGAAGCAGAATGAGCAGCTGCATGCACTGCTGGCCATCGCCTTCACCACATGCCTGGCCATCAGCAACAATGAGAGTAACCATTTCCAGTTGCGGGAGAAGTATGGGGACAAGACGCTGTGCATGCAAAAGGGTGACCTGAAGGTCTACAAGGAGCTCTGCAGATACTCCTGCCCCAAGTTCCTGTCACCCATGATGGCCAACTATGACAACATGCACCCCTCTGCCACAAGGAGTTCTTCCTGCAGCTGATGAAGGTGTTCTTGGAAGAAGTGCAGCAGCGGGCCCAGCTCTCCATCATCGGTAGCTTCCTCGAGCTCTATACCACCATGATAACTGCTAAACTGACCGGCTCCCTGGACCTCACAGGGCAGGAATGCCACATCCAGCTGCTGGTCTTCAAACACAAGATAAAGAACCTGATGTGGACCAGCTGCATCTCTGTCCAGGAAAGTGTGTTTCAGTTCGCCTCCGAAGTGGACTTCTGCATTGATAAGGACATGATCCTCTTACAGACACCAAGGTAGCCAGGCACTATGAAGATTTCTTCATGTACCAGATCCATTTGCAAATTTGAGGAGCTCCATCCCACCCTGAGAACTATAGGACAGAAACCTTGAGTCCAGCATAAGGGCAGGCATCTGGAATCTGTTCTGGGGTCACTGGCATGGAGTCTACCATCTTGACTCCTTCTTCCCCATCCGCCATCAACGGATCTGGAATCGACAGCTGAGGTGTTTTCAGTTACTCTCTCACTCCGTAAAGGAGCTTTGCGAGCATCTCATGAAGGACGAGGAGAGACTTACGTTTTGTGGTATCCTATTATTGTGGACAGCCATTATCATGTGAATGTTATCTAAATCCTAATCCCCGGGACCTGTGACTCCTTCCAGAGTGGCAACAAAATTTAAGCATCCCAATATTATTAGCCAAAGTTTGATGATTTGAATGCACTCAGAGTGCCTTGGAAACAGACCTGGTGATCCACTTCACAAAAGTAACAATTTCCAAATTCTATGAGGGACAATAGGGAGATGATTAACGGTAATGACCCCTCCCGTTTATGTCTCAGCAACTAAGTCATTGAACAACAGATGACAACAAGCACAGTCTGAGGTAGCACAGCTCCATCTGGCCCTTGAGGTGTTTGGGGGTCAAGATGAGCACGCACACAGGGGACAGGAGAAGCACAGGCCGCACTGAAGGCTGGTTCAACCTCCCTGCTAGTACTCGGAGCACTCACTCTCGGCAGTCACTCTGGAGTGTGGCTGGGCAACACCCTGAACAAAGAAACTAAACTGGTGAAACAATAATTCAGTTGAGCAAATTGACTATGGGAGACTGTGGGTCAAGCGCTTGGGAGGAGGCTAGGAGAAACTGTGGAGCTCTTGGAGGGTGCTGTTCCCAGAGAGATGGGCACGAACGGGATCTGGGAGATAGCGTAAAGGCACCACAGTGAGGGGATGCTTCAAATAGAACACAGAGGAAAACTTAACAGGCAGCTGGCAGCAGTATACCATGTAGAAGCACCTGTGAGAGAAAGACCTAGAGAGCTCCCCACCTGCCCCAGAGGAAAAGCAACACCATCACACAGGGTACGTCAGCATCTGTAATAAGACAGCTAAGTTCTGCCTTGCTTGTGGATTGAACTCCAGAGCTCTTGAGTCAATATTAAAAAAAAAAAAAAGTATAATAGATGAACGTGCCCTCTTGTGGTGCTAAGAAGAATAAAACAACTGAACAAATTTTTTTTTTAAAGGCCACTGCTCTCAAGTTGATTCCAACTCACAGAGACCCTATA
This sequence comes from Nesogale talazaci, assembly GCA_004026705.1. Classification (NCBI taxonomy): domain Eukaryota; kingdom Metazoa; phylum Chordata; class Mammalia; order Afrosoricida; family Tenrecidae; genus Nesogale; species Nesogale talazaci. The sequence continues at coordinate 91,995 of PVJH01003808.1, read as the reverse complement.
AGAAAGAGTAGAAGTGGCCCTTCGGCCTTCTGAGCATGTGAGTTTGTATGAGAGCAGACAGCCTCAGCCTTCTCCCATGATGCACCTGGTGGGTTTGAACAGCTGCCCTGTGGTTAGCAGCAGTCCAACATATGATCTATGCCACAAGCACCTCCGGGAGATTATACTGGAGCTAGGATAACTAAATAAAATTAGAAAATTCTCCCCCCAAAATCAGAAAACAAAATTAAATTATTTTTGAAAAGACACCAAAATGGACTTGTTTACAGAAACCCAAAAGTGGTAAAATACACAAAGCCGTTAAAGAAGAACTAATCAAAAGGAAAAAATATAAAGAGGAGGAAATGCATCCAATGGAGGTCAGATTTTTTTTTTTTAATTCAGGTAATGGTGCTAAATCTTTTTAAAGAAAGCTAAAAGCACACAGTAAATAAACTAACCAATATCTGGGGGGCAGGGTGGGGTGAGGAATGGAGGAACAAAATTAGAAACACAGCTAGTAAATTTAAAACATTCAGAAGAAAAGAGCTGCTGGAATAAAAAAATAACGCAACTGATTTAAGAAAAACAACCAACAATATAGTGGAATAGATAAAAGAATAAATAAACTTGAACACAAAATATCTGAAAATTTTCAAATCTAAATAAAAATAAGGAAAATGAACAAAGAAAATGTGAACTAAGTTAAATGGAGTGACATAAAATATTGAATAAAGACCACTGATGACTGTGGTAGTTACATAATCTGGTGTCAGCTTACAAAAAGGTAGAGTCTGACCTGTCAATCAGGTCTCTTCTTAACCTCATTTGAAGATGCCATAGAAATAAACAGCTCGGGCTGAGCCCCGGTGGCGTAGTGGCCCACTGGGATGGAGGTTCAATTCCAGCAGTGGCTCCACAGGAACAAAGGCTGGGCCTCCTACTCCCACCACCAGAGGGCAGTGATGCCCAAAAAGAAAAAATAAATAGATAGCTTACTGCAGGCCAGATGCACGCACACACACTCTCTGCTTCGTCTTCCTGCTGACAAGGCACATGGAGCTACCCTGGAGTCCTGGAGCTGGACCCTCAGGCGGATTCCTCAGGCCAGTGCTGAGATGCTTCCACTACCGCTGGACCCCCCCAGACTTTCTAGTCACGGGCCTGTGATCTTCCTGCATTCCGCATCACGGGCTAATATCGGACTTAAGGACTTGATCTGGACTGGGCTCAGATGTTTTCTCAAACTACAACTGCTCTTTTATATAAAGCTCTTTCTTATGCACATGTGAGTGTCTATGAATTTGTTTCTCTAGTCAACCCAAACTAATATAATAATCAAGAATACTTTTTCCTGAAAAACTGTCATCAAAACTAACTAGTAACTCAAGACGTTCCCTAATAGATAGAAGTTCTAGTAACACGCTACTAAGAGACAAGCTCAGTATACATTATTCAAGGGAGTTCTCCAGATGAAAAAGTAAGAACATTAAACAAATACTCAAATCTATACATAAGAGCGGTTGGAGTGAGGCAGGGTGAAGAAATATGTGTAGGAAGAAAGCTAAGAAATTCTATAATAAAAACAATCTTAAGTACCAAGTACACAGTATTTACAGACACTAAATGCAATAATACAATCAATACAATATCAAGCTTGTAAGGAGTAGGTGTAAAGTCAACCAGTACAATAACAATGCTGTTATTGAAGACTCTCCAAAGGAAATGGGGAAGGAAATATCAGAGCTATAGTTAATATGCTAAGGTTATGTGTTATACAGTGTTCATACATTAAATTTTTCTCTATTATAAGTTGTGTAATGTAATGAATACAGTAAACATTAACAAAAAACACCCACAAAATGCAAAGAATAAAGAAAATAAAACAGATCACCAACAAGCAACAAAATTCAGATAAAAATCTAAAAATCAGAATAAAAATACAAAGAAGATATGAAACACTCAAGAAACAAATAGCAATATTTAAAAGACAGTTTATTTATAAGGTAGACACTTGATAATATATACATTTATAAAATTTGTAAGGTAGACAGTATTTTTTAATTTAAATTTTCCATGCAAAAGTCAGAAAATGATAAGATTTTTTATGTTATCATTTTCCTATTGACAAAATACATATTTTAGATATAAAAACATAAAGAGATTAAAAATGGGAAAAGTACCTAATGCAACAGGTAAGCAAAACCAGCAGAAGTGACAATACTGATATCAGAAGAAATAAACTATTTTTCCCTTTCATATATTTTTTTAATCATCTTATTAGGGGCTCATACAACTCTTATCACAATCGATACGTACAACCATTGTATGTCAAGCATAGTTGTACATTTGCAGCCATCATCATTTTCAAAACATTTGCTTTCTACTTGAGCCCTTGGTGTCAGCTCCTCATTTCCCCCTCCCTCCCCACTCCCCTCTACCACATGTACCCTTGATAATTTATAAATTAATATTATTTTGTCAAATTCTATACTGTCCCACTTCACCCACTTTTCTGTTGTCCATCCTCCAGGGAGGAAGTTATATGTAGCTCTGTATAATAGGTTCCCCCTTTCTACACCACCTTCCCTCCACCCTCCTGATATCACCACTCTCTCCAATGGTCCTGAAGGAATCATCTGTCCTGGATTCCTTATGTTTCTGGTTCCTATCTGTACCAGTGTACATCCTCTGACCTAGATTTGTAATGTAGAATTGAGATCATGATAGTGGAAGGGGGAGCATTTAAGAGCTAGAGGAAAGTTGTATGTTTCATCATTGTTGCACTGCACCCTGACTGACTCGTTTCCTCCCTGTGACCTTTCCGTAAGAGGATGTCCAGTTGCCTACAGATGGGCTTTGGGTCCACGCTCTGCATTTCCCCTTATTTACTGTGATATGATTTTTGTTCTTTGGTGCCTGATAACTGATCCTTTCTACACCTCATGGTCACACAGACCGGTGTGCTTCTTCCATGTGGACTTTGTCGTTTCTGAGCAAGATGGCCCCTTGTTTGGCATTTAGACCCTAGACACTATATCTTTTGATAGTCGGGCACCATCAGCTTTCTTCACCACATTTGCTTATGCACACATTTGTTTTCAGTGATCCTGTCAGGAAGGTGAGCACCATGGAATGTCAACTTGACAGAAAAAAAGTGTTCTTGCATTGAGGGATTACTTGAGTGGAGGTCCAATGTCCATCTGCTACCTTAATACTAAACCTACAAACATATGCACATAGATCTGTTTTTCCATCATCATATATAAATATATGATGTACACATGTACATGCCTGCATTGAGGTCCCTAATAATGCCCTCAGTCTCCAAGTTCTTTCCTCTATTTCCTTTTACGTTCCTCTTGTCCCACTATCATGATCAGCCTTCATTTGTGTTTCAGTGATTTCTTTTGGTTACATTGCCCTTAATCAAGTCCTACCAGGACTCCTACGCCCTCCTCGTTATCATTTTTTGATTACTTGTTGTTTCTTTACCCCTGAATTGATCAACACCATCTCCTTTCTCCCATCTCCCCCTCTCATGTTCCCCCTATTCGTCCCATTGTTTTCTCCTCCAGACTATTCATCCAGCCTGTCTTATCTAGATAGACCTGCAGAGATAATAATATACACACACACAAAAAAAACAAGACATAGCAAAACAAAAAGAAAAAGGAAAACAAAATGACAAGCACAACAAATAGATCGATAACAAAAAACCTGGGAATATTTCAAGGTCTATTAAGATCTCTTGTCCTCCAGTCAAGTTCGATGGGGTGCCACATCCTAGCCCCAAAGTCAATCCTTGGCACTCCCTCATGATCTCTATGCTCTGCTCCCCCTGCTGCTCAGCCACACACCCTTGGTGTTTTTCCTTGGAGTTATGGGGTCAGGCCAGGCATAGTCCCAACACTGTGTCTCCAGTGGGTCATGGGTCAGCAAGGGACATCATGTCTCATAGTGGGTCCGAGCATATGGTCCTCTCTGTGCATTGGCTAGGGAATATTGTTCTCAAGGTTTGTGCACTAGGATGTGCACCTCTCTCTCTTCCTCCCCCTTCATTTGCTCCCTTGTACCCTGAGTAGTCATGTCCCTCTCCCTGAGCTGCAGCTTCAGTGCTATCATCTAAAGCAAATTCTTCTGGGGGGAGGGACAGCTGTCCATGTAATTAGGATTGGAGCCAGCCTCTCAGACCTCTCTACTGGTTCTCTGCTTCAAGCCACTATGTTGCATTCACATCTTGGAACACCGGATTGAAGTCTGGTCCCTCTTTCCCTGTGAAGATATACATAAACAATACCCTCTCCTTAGATGGGTTAGTGCCCTGTTCCCCCTTTACACATTTCAATCCCCCCCCTTTAGTTGACTACCATATATACCCCTGGATTTGGTCTGATCCCTGCCATACCACCTGAACCTCACCCCAGGAATGTTTGTATATAGTAGCTTTTTCCCTATGCCCCTTTTGCATTCTTTTAAGCTTTCCTCAGCGGACTTATGTTGTACATGTTCTTTTGTGCTTGACTTTACTTCACTTAGCATAATTTCCTCCAGTTCTTCCCATGCAGCTTTATGCTTGATACATTCATCACTGCTTTTTAGTGATATGTTGTGTTCCATTGTATGTATGTACCACAGTTTTTTAGTCTATTCATCTTTTGAAGGATTTTAGATTGTTTCCAACCCCTGCGATTGTGAACTGTGCTGTGATGAACATTGGCGCACAGATGTCTGGCCATGATTTGTTTCTTGCCTCTTCTGGGTATATACTCAGTAGGGGGGTTGCTGGGTCATATGGTTGCCCAATTTTCATCTCTTTCAGATATCATCAAATCGATTTCCATAGAGGCTGTACATACCTACAGGTCCACCAGGGTGGATAAAAGTTCCTATCGCACCACAGCCTCTCCAAGACTTATTAATTTTTTATTGGACTATCTTGGAGGGTGTTAGGTGGTACCTCAGAGTTGTTTTATTTTGCATTTATCATGGCTAATGATTGGAAGCATTTTCTCATGTGTTCATTGGCCATTCAGACTTCTGCCCTTGAGAAACTTCTGTTCAGGTCTTTTGCCCACTGCCTCAGTGGGCAGTTAATTTTTCTCTTATAGTAAGCTTGCAAAGTATTGTAGAATTTAGTAATCAGGCCTTTGTCTAATGTGTCATTGCTAAAGATGCTTTCCCATTCTTTGGTCTCTCTTCTTACTCTCTTGGAAATTTCTTTCAATGTACACAGGTGATTTATTTTCAGTATATCCCAATTTCAGTTTGTGACTCCTCTGTATTTATATCCTTCCCTATTTCTGATAGTTTATGTTTTCCACGAGTCAAGGTTCTCAAAAAATAAACTTTAAGTAAAATCTATTATAAGACTTAAAGAAATTCATTACATACTAATAATATGGTGAATCTAGCAAGAGGACATAAGGATTATAAATACATATATGCACCTAACATAATGCTCCAACATACATGAAACCAATACTAATATACAATAAGAAAGACACAATTTCAGAATGACAGTAAGGGACTTCAGCACTTCATTTCTAATTCTAGATAACATATCAACAAAGAAATTCACAACATCATTGAAAAGTTAAATAAATATATAAGCGATTTTGACCTAAAGGATATATATAGACCACTGTTCCAATAAACAAAGCAAATCATTTTCCAGAATAGATCATATGCTAATAAAACAAATCTCAACAAATAAAAATAGATTAGAATACAGCAAGACATCTTCTTAGACGTTCTAATGCTATAAATCAACACAACAACAGAAAAAATAAAGGGAAAACCATGGAAATTAAATAATACAGTAATATAAAACTATTGGATCATAGGAAAAAATAAAAATTTAAGTGATAAAATATAATGAAAGTGTTTCCTACTCCAGTGCACATACCCTGTTCCAGCTCAACTTGTCTGGTAGAACCAGGAACATGATAGTGGGTGGGAGAAAGCATTCGAGAACCAGAGGAAAGCTGCCCACTTTCTTGTTACCACACGGTACTTCAATGGGCTCATCTCCTCCCTGCAACCCCTCTGAAAGAGGATGTTGCTTCCCTCATTGATGGGCTTTGGGTCCCCAATCTGTACCCCCCACACACACACACACACACACTCATAATGATATCATTTTAGTTCTTTCATGCCTGACACCGGCTCCCTTCAACACCTCATGGTAACACAGGCTGATGTGCCTCCTCCTTGTGGGCTCTGTTGCTTCTCAGCTGGATGGCCACCTGTCTACTCAAGCCTTCAAGACCCCAGACGCTATATCCTCCGATAGGGAGGCACCATCAGCCTTCCCCACCACACTTGCTTATGCACATATTCGTCACCAGTGATCACATCAGGAAAGTGAGCACGCAATGCCATGACTTCCAGTTCCTGAAGCCCAACAACCAATTCCCACCACCACCACCCCTCCCCGGCACCTCATGGTCCCACAAGCCGGCATACTTCATCCATGTGGGCCCTGCCTCCTCTGAGTTGGATGGGCACCCATTAACTCAAGCCTCTAAGACCCCAGACGCCACATCCCTCCATATTCAGGCACCATCAGCCCTCTGAAACATGGGATTAGGATGGATGTGCCCTCGGGACTGGTGGTGGGAATGGTGATGCTGGAAGGGTAGAGGGATGGTGGAGTAGAAGAGGAGAACCAGTTTCGGGAATCTGCAAGTGGCCTTCTCTCTGAGGCATGGCCAGTCGGGAGGTGAGTGGGGGGACACATTGGACGGTGTACGATATGAAAAAGCAATAACAATTTGTGAGTTGCTGGGGGCTCGTGAGGGAGGAGGGGGGAGGTGTGGGGAGCTGGTGCTGGGGACCTGGGTGGAGGGAGGGTGTTTCGAGAGTGATGTTGGCAGCGGGTGTGCAGATGTGGACTGCAGGCAGTTGATGTGTGTGTGGATCGTGAGGGGAGGTGTATGAATCCCCAATAAAATGACTCACTTTTTTAAAGGGGAAGAAGAAAGAGGAGCTTATACCAAGGGCTCAAGTGGAAAATGTTTGCAAATAAATGTGGCAACATGTGTGCAAATGACCTTGATACAGATGATGTATCATATTATAATAGCTGTAAGAGCCCCCAATAAAATTATTGAAAAAATATATAATGAAAATGAAAACACAGCATACCAAAACTACTCAGGGAACATTGGTACCAATAAATCCCTTTATTTAAAAAGAAGAGCCAAAATCAATAACTTAAACCAACAACTTGAACAAATAGGAAAAAAAAGTCAAAATTTTCCAGAAAATGAAAGTATAAAGGTCAGGGCAGACATAAAAAAAAAAAGCAGAAAATCAACAAATACACAGAAGAGGAAGGAGCACTACTGAGCTTTCAGACTAATATTCCTCATGTACATAAGCGCAAAAGTTTCCAACATAATTCTAATAGTGAAAGTCAACAACATTTCAAAGCAAACAAACAGTAAAACTCATGCACCATCATCTAATGGGATCATACAAGGACTATAGGAGTGGTTTAACATTAGAAAGGCACTAAATATAATCTACTACTTAAGTTAAACAAAAGGAAAACCACATGTGCACATCAATTCATACAGAAAAGATATTCAATAAAATCGAGCAGTCTTTTCTGATAAGAAAAACTCACAATTAAATAAGATATGGGAAATTTTGCAATAATTAATGGCGTTATGCAAAATAGCACCTATTGACTACCCAGTATAGTCAACATTATACTCAAAGAAAAATGACTGTGAGTCTTACTTTTGATAATAAGGAAAAAAGATGTCCATTTTTGTTCACCACTAGTATTTAAGATTGTACTGTGAGTCCTAGTTAGAGCAATAAGATAAGAATGAGAAAATGAAAGAGATCCAAATTGGGAAGGAAGTCATAAAACTATCTCTAAGTGCATGCGATATGATCCTACAGAAATCAAGATCCTAAAAACTGTACAAGAAAGAACTTTATATCAGGAAGCAATTTTAAATCAAGAAGGCTTCATCCAACACAAGTCCATTGGTCCGGTGCTCGCCAGGGTCTTCTTCAGACTTGTGTAACTACAGGTGGATGCCACTTAAAAGTGAAATGGGAAGCAGGGAGATCACAGACCAATGGCTTCGGTGATGTGGAGCCAAGGTTGGTAGGAACATTATGACAAAGTGCCAAAAGCTCTCAGGTTCAGGAGGCTCACAGGAAGCTGCCCTTGGAGGCAGACCCATTGCCGGTAAGGTTGAAGATCAAGGACCAGAGAGAGAAAAAGGAAGCTCCCACCTCCTCTCCTATAAAAAGACCATACCTCCCAGGAGGCATCATCAGGCTGTGAACTGAATGACAGGACGGACTGCAAGCCTTCAAAGTTCAAAATGACATAAAACCTAATAACCATACAGAGTACATATAAAAATCAGACTTTTTTGTTTGGTTTTTGTTTTTAATAAATATTAGTAGCATTTACCTGGGTCTGCCAGCTTGGAACTGCAGCAAGACAGAGAGGTGGAGACATGCCCTAGAGAGGAATTAAAGTCAATTGTGAGATCTCTTAGGCACGAACGGATGAAGTGGATTGAAGAAGGTTTTTCAGTGAAACCAGACCCAGACCTCCTGTCAAGCTCAGAGAGGTGGGTGAAAGGAAACTGCTAGGTGTCAACATAAACACACACACACACACACACACACACACACACACACACACACATACACACACACACACTGTTCTCCAGAATAGTACCGTATGGTTGTGGTCTTTGCAGCTGATAAAGAGCAAAGAATTCTGATAAGAATCCAGAGATTCCTGGTACCTCCTCTGATGGTCAGTGCAGGAACGGAACACCAAGGGGTTCTGTCTCCCAAGGGGACAGAACATTCTACACCAGCTGCTGGTCTCAAGTTTCATTTAAGACAGAACAAGAAGCCCTAGAATATATACAGTCTCTCTATACCACAAGGTGAAAGTGGAATTCCTTTGTGTCAAAGATCAGGGACCTCTTACAAGGGTAGGAACTGACTTGCTTATATTGAACAGGAATCATTTCAGAGTTCTGATTTCTAAAAAAAATTAAATTATATATTTGTTTGTATTAGATCAGTAAATTTACAGTCATTCGTTCAGCAGCAGTACAAAATTAATACACTAGGGAAATTAATCAGCCTATGGTCTGATTCCACTCTCTTTTCTCTTTATTTGTTGGAGGTAATTTGCTGGTCCTGAGCTCTGTGTGTCTATTTCAGAATTAGATTTTTGTTTTGTTTTGTTTTTGGTGGTGGGTTCTAGTTGCTGTTTAAATTCAGCCTTTAAAACTATTTGCAGAAATATTTGAAATTCTCTAAGTCCAAATTTGACTTCAAAATTATTGCAGTTCATATGTCAGTGTGTCTAATAGTTATTCTCTTACTCATATCTATATACTTAAATCACTCTCCTATGGAATCTCAGCAGATCTTTTTGGCTGCAGATACCTTTTATTTGGAAATGACTTATTTGGGGGATGGGAGGAGTTCTCCCACTTTTCATTTTCTTTCATTCCTCTTTCCATCAGAACTGCCTTAAGGAGAGGATTATGTAGGTCATTCTGACCTTTTGCTGAAAGAGAATTTGGATGTAAATCTCCACTTGTGTTAGACAGTGTTCCCTAGAAAAACAAAACCAGGACATTTATGATGATAGATAGGTAGATAGATAGATGATAGATAGATAGATAGATAGATAGATAGATAGATAGATAGATAGATAGATACAGGTCTACATATGTACAATACAAAGTAATAAACAGCTAATTAGTCTGCAGTTGTACAAATGGCTCAGTCCAAATCACTTCTGTGAGTCAGTTAATACACTGGTAGTCCTTCAACTTACAAGGGATGCTAGGTAAAAGTCAAGGAAGAAGACAGCTGAGTCTTCTGTAGAGCAATATAGACAGTCCAACCACAGGCAGCAAACAGCAGGGGAGGTTACCAAGAGTCAGATGACAGGTTCCGACAGTCCCCAACTCAAGTGATGTGTACACCAGCAATGTGGCAAAGCAGGTTTCGAAGGATCCTCAAACTACAGCAACACAGTCAATGGGTTGAACAGGTAGTGTAGCACACAAGTTGAAACAGAGAACTAGCTAAGGTAGCCGCACACTGTTGTGATCATCAGAGAGCAAGAGACAGAAAGGTGAGACTTCCTCAGTTATTTATTGCTTTATCTCTTTGCCCTTCAGTTAAACTGCAACATTATTAATCCCACCTGTGTCTACTGGCCAGGTTGGCACAGTAAACCTATTTATCACACCACCTAAAAGGCATTTCTAGTGAACACTCAAGTCATGGTGTTTGTAGCATTCTATTATAACAACCTGAGTTTGTGGAGTGAAACCATTTCCTTCACAGTATGTAGTCTACCTACATTGTCATTGAATGAGGGATAAAAATGTTCTCAATGAAGTTCCAGGCAGTAGAGAAATATGTATTCCTTGGTGTACTGAGACTTCGGTAAGTTTGTGAAGGAGGGCAATAAAGAATCAGAGGTGCTATAAGAATCAGAGGTGAAGGAGCAAAAAACATAGACTTGGAAGATGGATCCTGGAGCACAAGAGCCACAAAACACTCATTCAAGAGAAAGAAAGGGGTCTGGAGGAGTATCAGGTGGGAGGAATTAGTCTTTTGATCCATTCTGTTTGCTTCCAACTGTAACAATATCTACTTTTGATTGCCCAAGCTTCTATTACTTTCCACATGTCATATGTTACCTAGTTCATTAGCACGAATGTCTCAATATTGAAGATAAATCAGCAGCTCAACTTGGAGGGAAATTTTTGTCTTGTTGCTTTCTATTTATTTCTACATTGACTAGAGTAGTTAAGATTTCTTCTCCACTCCAGTTGTTAATATGTTTACCTAAGTAATCAATCTTCATAATATTTTAGAAAGTGTAAATAAGGTTAAATTTCAAGTGGTAAATTAAAAATCTGATTTAACATGTTTTTCTGCAGGTGTTTACAATTCTTGAGGTAGAGTTTATTATTGGGCTATTGCACATCATATCAGGAGGTCTTAAATTTTTGGCAACCAGAGAAGCTGATGGAAACTTTCTCTAGATTATACAAATCATTTTTTTAATGGAAGGAGTCTGTTACAGAAAATTGAGAAAATCGTGAGGAAAAAGGAAAATGAAAAGCCAAGTAGGTGAGAGGCTGACGCACATCTTTCCTGATTTCAAACCATGCAGTATTCTCTTTTTCTGTTCCTACAACTTCCTCTTAATCCATGTACAAATCCTAAATGAGCACAATGTACCGCAATTCCTATTCTTCTAAAGGAAAAAAGAACCAAAGACACCGTGATTTTCACAAAAGGGCTACTCTTAAGGAAAAAAATCTATTTGCTGGAATTCAAGTTGAATCAAGGAGAAAAGAATGCAGTACTAACCCATGGCTTCCATTCTGGTTGTGCAAATAATTCTCTTGACAAGTCCAGGGATAAAATATTACAGGTGCAACATTTTGATAACAATTGTAGTGTGTTGGTTTACCAATCAGGAAAACAGCAGTTCACATCAACTACTCAATATGATTCCTTTAATTAACAAAGCATAAAATTTCTTCCAAATTTTATAAAATTTATTTTTTATAAAATTTTATAAAAATTCCTTTTTTATAAAATTTTATAAAGATTCTTCTTAAGGAAAATGTAAAAATACTACTAAATATATTCCACACTGAGCAACCCAATCTTCAAAAAATAGTAATATATCTTACAACATATTTACCTTGAGCTTAGAAAAAATTGAATTTTTGCTAGTCTCAACCAAAAGCCAGAACCCACTGTCCATACTCTGGAACTAAAGATTTAGAATCCAGGCTTGTGCCAAAGCCGCCAATTAAAATCACTACCTGACTTCATATTTAGGACTGATCACCAACCAATGACTGCACCAAAATTGAAGCCACTATAAGAGCTAGCTCCAGAATCAAAGGCCTGTTTTGGCTCCTTTCACATGTTGCCTGGGTTTGGGTTTTTTTCCAAAGGACTTGACTGGTTCTGCTGACTGGCTAGTACACCTATAATATGACAGCTGCTGTGCAATGAGATTTGGGCTGCAGCTGTTAGTGCTAGATTAATGCTGAAAGCCCCAAAGTTTATCCACCCTCCCTCACTCCAGCTCCAAGCTATATTGCTACATTGATTGTTTCCTAAGTCAGCTTTACCCTTCAACTGTTACCAAATCCATCCTGATTTCCAAAACCACCTGGATTATCACCAAATCTTCCATTTCTTTCTATTTCTATTGTGCTTAGGTTAAGTATTGAATATATATATGTATGTGTATGTGTATGTATATATATGTGTGTACATGCTGATTCCTTTAATGACCAGCTCCCACAAAGAAACTGGATCTGCTGATCATAGGCAAGTTAACAAAAGCAAAAGCCCAGAAAGATTTGGGGATGAAGATATCTGCTACTTCTCCACATTGGCAAAAGAATTACATAAACTCATCATTCCTTTAACTAACAAAGCAAACACTTTTTTCAGTTTGTCCTCTTTTTCTAAAGAAAAATGTAAAAATACTACTATGTACTATGACATCAGCAGCTTTATCCACTGTACAATGCCCAACAAACATCTTTCCACTCCTCAAAGGCTCATCTCAGCTTTGCTTAGAATTAGGAAGCTTCTAGTTGCACCAATGACCATCTGGCATATGTTGTTATAACATGACTTTCACCTGGGTCTCATATTCCATAAACAAACAAATCGACATCTTCTTGAATGACCACTATGAATACCTTTATTGACCTGAACCAAGAGAAAAATACAATGAGTCCTTTGACACCTGCTCAGTCGTTTCTCATGGAAGAACGACCCAACACCAGCAAGCCAGATGTTCTCTGGATTCTTTTTTCACTTTCATGGCTCATGGAGCATCCATCTCAGCCATGTTGTTGTTGTTGTTGTTGTTGTTGTTGTCATCTTTGGGAGAGCTGCCAACATAGCAAAGATTCTCCCAGATGGCATCAGGAGCATGAAGAATTCTTTCCACTAGCTGGAGCCTTCTCATACATTAAGACATTGGATGTCTGTAGTGCAGGCCACAGGTCCCCGGAAACTGTGCTGTAACTGTCAATAGTATCACTGATCCATCATCTTCAGAGAGTATTTCAATTGATTCATTATAAGCAACCAAGGGCTAGTGCAAAGAAGGCTTGGGCACAGGGAACCCCGGAGCGCTTCTTTTTTTTTTAATCATTTTACTGAGGTCTCATACAACTCTTATCACAATCCATACATCCATCCATTGTCTCAAGGATATTTGCACATTTGCTGCCATCATCATTTTCAAAACATTTTCTTTCTACTTGAGTCCTTGGTATCAACTTCTCATTTTCCCCTCCCTCCCTCATAAACCCTTGATAATTTTTTTTCATGTGTTACACTGACCAGTCTCCTTTCCCCCCACTTTTCTATTGTCCATGTCCCTAGGAGGTGGTTAAAGATAGCATTGTGATTGTTTCCTCCTTTCTCACCCCACCCCCCCTACACACACACACACACATTCTCCTACCCTCCTGGTATAGCTACTCTCAATATTGGTGCTAAGGGGATTATCCATCTTGGATCCCCTGTGTTTACAGCTCTTATCTTTACCATGTACATGGTCTAGTCAAATTTGTATTGTAGAATTGAGATCAAGATAGTTGTGGGAGCAAGCATTGAAGAACTAGAGGAAAGTTGTATGCCGCATTAGTGTTATAACTTACCCTGACTGGCTTATTTTCCCCCACAACCCTGCTGTAAGGAGTTGCTGAATTGCCTATATATGGGTTTTGGGCCTCCACTTCACACTCCCCCTTATTCACAATGAGATGATTTTTTGTTCTTTGATACGTGATCTTGTCAACACCTCATGATCACACTCACTGGTGTGCTTCTTCCATCTGGGCTTTGTTGCTTCTCAGCTAGATGGTAACTTGTTTATCTTCAATCCTTTAAGACCCCAGACACTCTATCTTTTGATAGCTTGGCACTGTTGTTGGTTCACTAGTCTCTGATAAAGCACATTCTTTTTGGTTTGTGCAGACTATTTCACAGGATCGGTTCTATTACAGGGTCGGTTCTAGGGCAAACAGGGGTGAACTTTGGTTCTCAGCAGACTAGCTATCCTTCAAATTGGTCCATCATTCTCATCTTCAGTTACCCGAATATACTCAAATATCTTTTAATTTTTAGCGAGGCTGCGGCTAGTAAGCTTGACAAGAAATAAAGCAGTGTGGGACCACATCAGTCGAATTATTCAGTTTCTGCACCTCTAGTTCTAGTGGTGGTGCATACATCTGAATAGTAGTTGTGCTCGGGTTCTGGACTGGGATGCCTTGGTTCTTGCTTTGCGGTGCTTAGAGAATTCATGCAGCAGAGGCACATTTGTAATCTAAGTGACTTTTATGAGAAAAATGCAAGTTCCAGGTATTACCGTCTCAAAAAGTACACACCGTTTCAGGAAAGCATACAAGCCTGCGCGGGAATGTGCAGGAGTTCATAGCTGAACGTGAAAAACCAGGTGGAAAGAATACAGAACCAGAAGCCCAAAAGCACACTTTCAGAACCATAAAATCTCAGGGGCCAAGAGGAAGTCTGAGAGGCAGCTTAGGCCCCAAGGCCCAAGTAGCACGCATGCACCAGCAAGCTGGAGATATTTCCCGCCCTCTGCCTCCCAAGTACACCTGAAAGAGAGTGGGGGTCTGTTTCAGACTGCTTTTCTCTCTACTGGCTGGGGAGGCCTGGCTGAGGGCATTGCCTGATCCTATTGGCTGAGTGTAAGTCCACCTTTGTGAAGTCATGTACCCAGGCTGTAGCTGAACTTCTCCTGTGATTAGCTGGTCCTAGTCTGTGCATACTCAGTGGGATCTTTCCATAGGTGTCTAATTAGTGGGTCTGATTTCTTTCCAATCCCTTTGTTGGGCGCTATGCAGGCGTTGGAAAGATAACCCTCACTAGTCCCTGTGGGGGACTATTCTGCCCATCTAACAATTGTATTGAGTGTTTTTCCTTGTACTCAGAAGATATTAGCCTACTACAGACAGGATTATCCTTCAAGAGATATCTTGAAATGTCTTTTTTGACCATGAATGCAGCACCACTCCTCCTGAATCTCATTCTTGGGATAGTAAACCAGATGACTGTCTGACTCAAAATGACCAACACTAATCCATTTCATTACAAATGATTTCCCAGAATATCCATTGTTATGTGTTTCATTTTTTAAATCATTTTATTGGGGGTCCATCCAACTCTTATCATGGTCAATACATACATCAATTGCATGCAGACCACATTTGCATCCTTGCTGCCATCATCCTCCTTCCACTTAGGACCCTAGTATCAGCTTCCCATATTTCCCTTCCCTCCCCATACCCCCTCCCCCATGAACCCTTAAAAATTTACAAATTATCATTGTTTTGTCATATCATATACTGTCCGATGTGTCCCTTCCTAGATTCATACCTTGTATGTTCCAAGGTGTTTATTACTTGGTGTTTGCAGCTGTTTCTTCTCATTTTGACTAATGACTTCTCAGTAGATGAAGGTCTCAGGACTTTGCTGGCAAAGGCGTTACTCATTTTACATCACGATGGTCTACTCTACTTTGAGAAAGGAGTCCTGGTGGCATCATGGTTATGCCTTGTGCTCCAACCCCAAGGTCAGCAGTTTGAAATCTGTGGCCTGCTCTGGAGAGAAATATGAGAAACATAACCCTTTCCCATAAAGGGTTATAGTCATGGAAACCCACAAGGACAGTTCTCCCTGTCCTACAGAGTGGCTGAGTCAGAAATGCATCCGTGGTACTTGGTCTACTTTGAAAAGGCAGCGAATTTTCCTCAGTCATATTTTGAGTGCTTATGTTCAGACACTATCTCTGACAATGTTCTGCTTCTATTTATGAGGTTTTTAGTAACTGACAGTGTTTTGGTGCTATCCATAGGGTCATCAGGGGCTTAGTTCTCAGAAGCAGACATTTTATTCCTTCTGTGTAGTCTGCTCTCAGTCGAGAAACGCTCCTGGAACCTGCTCATTTTGAGTGACCTACCTGGTATTTAAAATACTAGTGACAACCAAGCAACACACCAGTCACCACAGGACAGCAAACTAGCAAGTGGTGTGCTCGGGGGTCCGTCATTCCCAACACTGAACTGAGTTCATTCTGAAGCATCAAGTTGAGGCTGTCTACTCCCATAAAGATGTACAGTTTTTGAAACTCTGTGGAGCACTTCTACTCTGCCCGACAGGGTCACTATGAGTCGGAACTGTTGTCATTAAATAACTTTATTTATTTAATAAGACATCATTATAAGATAAATTTCAAAAATGTGTATGGGTCATTTTTATCATCTTGATCCAAAATGTGCTGATCAGAACAGAAAGGGAACATTTTCTTTGGATGTGATGGATTTCAGTAAAACGTACTTAACACCTTGAAACGATGTAGGTAACAGGATTAGTGGAGCAAAGGTTTATATATTATGTATCCATTCATTAGATTGCTAAACTAAGTTAATTTATTCTGAACGACAATTACATTTTCTTCCGTTTTGTTCGTGGCCCCAGATATAAAAGATAGATAAATACCAATTCAATAGAGGCCTACTAGTGTAATGGTTAAGTGTTGGGATGTCATTCGGGCTGCAGTTCCACATAGTCAACAGTTCAAAATCACAGCAGCTCTGTAGGAGAGACTGGATTTTCTACTCCTGAAAACTGTTCGTCTCAGAAACCCACAGGAGGTCACGAGTCAGCATTGACTCCACAGCAGTGAGGTAACACCAATTCATAGCTTAAATTATCATTGCTTTTTAAAATATAAGATCGAATTTTATGTTATCTAAAGAAGTCTTTTTTTGTTCGACTCACCTTGGTAGAGAGTTGATTTTGAGGGGTAGTTTGATTCCCATCTCCTCCTTTTCTTCACAGGGTTTTTAGAGGTATTATTATTATCATTAAGATCATTGTTTTTCTATTGTTTGAATTTTTATCTTAAAATTACTGTATGGCTAGTCCTACAGTTCTATGAATTTTAATAGATGTATGTGCCCATGTATCTGTTGTAGCAGGCAAGATCAACCACTCCAGTTTATTAATCATTAAAGCTTTTATTAACAGCTGGTTTGGAAGGAAGCTGGAGCCTGGAAAACTCTCTGGACCCAGGACAAAGAAGTTATAATTCCAAGTAGTGGTTGGCTTAAGGAAAGGGGTATTCAAGCAGTAACTTTTTTATCAAGCTGGCAGGGGGGTGGGGGGTACAGCACTGCTATAGGTAATAACTCAAGGTCTAGCAAGATAGTTTACATTTCTTGCTCATTGGGCAGGCAGAGTCCAGAGACATCTTCAGGGTGGAGGCCTTCAGGAGAGCAGGGAGAGGGAAGGAAGGAAAGGGGGCAGCTGGTTACTAGCAGGGGTGGAAGGCAGTTTAGAACAACATGGGGATCTTCATTCTAGGCTGGGTTACTGCTGTATCCATCACCGTAATGAAGGTGTAAAATAGTCCCCTCATCCTGAAAGTTCCCTCTGGTCTCTGCTACCGGGACAAGGCTCAGCATTTCAAACCTCTCCACTCCTAGGTTCTTGCCATGGTCCCAAGAAAGATTTCAGGTGAGGGATAAGGGGGAAAGAAAAAGAGAGAGAGAAAAGACATGGGTGACAGGAGCAGGGGAGGGTATTGTTTATATCTCCACAGGAGAGGGCGAGAGAGACCAGGCTTCAACCAGATGCAGCAAGACATGAATACAACCTACTGGCATGTACCAGAGAACCAAGAGAGAGGTCTGTGGGGTGGTCCCAACCCCAACAATGTGGACACCACACCCACTCCCTCAGGAGAATGCACTTCAGAGGACAACACTGGGCTACAACTTGGGGAGAGGGGTGTATCTGAGAAATGCTACTTGGGGAGAGGGGTGTGCCTGAGGGGTGCACACAAGAGAAATGTAGAGAGGTGGAGAAGGAAGGGAGGACATCCTGACCCTCCAAGCCCCGAGGACGATAATCCTGCTCAGAGCAGACCTTGCAGAGAGGACCGTGGGGCCAGCCCCACCAGGAGACATAGCATCCCTCGCTAAACCCTAGCACAATACTGAAGACACAGTGTGGGAATTGTGCACAAGCTCATCCCATTGTGCTGGGGCGAAACTTTAAGGGCATGCAGCAGACCAGCAAGGGGAGTAAAGTGATGAGTCCCCAGGGAATATCAAAAATAGACTTTGGAGACACAGTGTGGAACCCCATCAGACTGGGAAACACTCATAAAGGCCAACAAACAGACCTTGAACTATTAATAGGCTTTTCCATTTTTGTCAGTGACTTCCTGTTTGTTGCTGTTGTTTGTTGTTGCTATTACTTTGTTGGTCTTGGCTTCCTGTGTTGTTTTATTTGGCTTTGCCGGAGTTTTGTGCATATTAATGTAGCTACATGCCTATATAAGATAGGTGTGATAATTAATCTAGAGATGAAAGGAATGTGACCAAGGTTCGGGAGGAGGGGGAAATGGGAGAAAGGAAGAGGGGGATGGATATGTGCCGGAGAGCTGTGAGGAAGCCTGTCTCCACCTTCTCTGTGTTTCACATTCCTGCATTTCTCACCTCTTCTGCCTTTGTAATTTTTGACTCACTAACACTGTCTATTAATAGTCACTATATCTCCCACCCCCAAAGATCTGACAATCACTAAATCTGTTCTCCATCCTAACAGATCTAACTTTTAAGACATAAATGCAATCACACAGTATTTACCTCTTGAGAGGGGCTTCTTGCACTCAGTTTTCCTTGAGATCCAACAAAGCCCTTGTGCATATCAAAAAACTTAGTTTTTGTCATTCGGTAGTATAGTGTGGATATGTATTAGTCTAGGTAGATTAGAGAAACAAATTCATAGACACACATATGTATGAGAAAGATTTACATACAAGAGCAGTTGAGTATTGAGAAGGCATCCCAGTCCAGTGCAGATCAAGTCCATAAGTCCAATATGAGTCCATATGTCTGATACCAATCTAGAAAGCCCTCTTCAGACTCATGAAATACATGCATTGATGCAGAATGCAGGAGGAGCACAGGCAAGTGGGTTGGAAGTTTTGTGGATCCAGCAGTATTGTAGCATTTCACTGCTGGCAAGGGTCTCTACATGACTTCGCCAGCTCCAGAGGTCTTGTTGCATCAGGGTAGATCTTTGGTAAAGTGACCACATTTTAAACAGGACACCATTGACGGGGGAGAGGGGGAGGTTCTTGATTTAAAATTTGGTCTATATGGAGCTACAAAAATTTTCTTAGAATGCAAAAATAATATTGTAATATATTTATTTTAAGTTTAAACCATTGCAGGACATTGTTAAATTGTTAAAAACAGGACATCTGGTCATTTTATTTATGTTACTATTGCAGTTCCCAGGGCTTAAGGCTATGCATCTTGTCAGTAGAGTGTCTCTCAAAGAGTGAGTTGAGAGTGTGTCTCCCGTCTCAAAGGAGGAATTACAGGGGTTGCCAGAATTCTCAGGAGACAGCAATGCCCACACCGGGGTCTCATGGAGTATGACCTGATTGATAGACTAGACTCCACCCCTACACTCTTAATCCTCTCAAGTCCCAAATTGACACGGATTATGTAACTTCTACAGGATGGAACACAGTTAGTGGACCCATTCATCCACTATTTTTGTTGTTTCTAATTGTGGGTAAGCATGAATTCAGTATTAATATACAAGTGAGCACAGGCTTTTCTGGAACATATATTCACATATCTTAAAGCAGCTACCAGACGTGGGATTGTTGGGCCATCTGATATGCTCAGTGGTTGTACCCGTCTGCATTCTCACCAACAACAATGTGTCAGAGTTCCAGTTGCTCCACAACTTTGTCAGGACTTGGTGCTGTCCATAATTTTTATTTCAGACACTTTGGAATGTGCGATTATAGTACTCACAATTTGCATTTCTGAATGGCTAATGGAGGAGCTCTGGTGATACAGTACGTGCCTGTTAGACTGCTAATTGCAAGGTCAGGAGCTGGAAACCTAGAGCAACTGAGGGGAAAGGCAGGGCTTCCTGCTCCCCACAAAAGTTACCATCTCCGAAGTTCACAGAAACAACCCTGTCCTATAAGGTTGCTCTGAACGGGCATCGACTCAATGGCAGTGAGCTTGGTTTTGAGTTTTGTAATGTCTAATGGAGTCCCGGCCACTTAGCAAAGGTTCTCAACCTGTGGGTCGTGACCTCTTTGGGAGTCGAAAGACCCATTCATAGGGGTCGCCCGATTCATAACAGTAGCAAAATGACAGTGATGGGGTAGCAATGAAAATAATTTTATGGTTGGGGGATCATCACAGCATGAGGAACTGTATTAAAGGGTCACAGCATGATGAAGGTTGAGAACCATTACCCTATGGGGTAGCTGTGAGTCGGAATTGATTGAATAGGAGTTAATTTGGTTGATTGGTTTGGCCTTTTTAAGAATGGCTAGTGACATAGCACTGGTGGCACAATGTGTTTTGTGTGGAGCAACTCACCCGGACGGTTGGAGGTTGGAACACATCACCTGCTCTGTGGGAAAAGATGTAGTAGTTTATTCCTATAAAGATTTGCAACCAAGTCAGATCTATTTAATGGCATTGGTTAGGTTTTTGTTTTCGTTTTATTGATGCTGGATTTTTTCATGGGCCTGTCATTCTCGGAGGATCGCTGGGGCCCCGTGTTAAGCACTTGAGTGCTAACCAAAGGAAGGTGGCTTGACAAATCTGACCATAGCAGTCACTCTGCAGGAGGAAGCTACGGTAGCTTGTTTCTGTAGAGATTTATAGGCTTGTAAAGTTTTATCCACCTCCCTGACCTATAGGAACACACTTTGGGTGCCATTTCTCTGAGTTCATCATAAAAGGCAAAGTGCTCTGTTTTTTTCCTAAGTGTTTTATTCCACTTAACCAAGTCTGATGTCCTTCTCCAGAGAATGGTCTCTTCTGACAACAAAATACATAGGACAAATCTTGCCATCTTTGCCTCTAAAGATACGCTGGCTATAATTTTTCCAAGATGAATTTGTTTATCCTTTTAGCCAACCATAATCATTTCAATATTCTTCCCATATCACAATTAAAATAATGTATTCTTCTTTGATCTTCTTCAATGTCCAACTTTCGCATGCTTATGAGACCATAGAAAATACCATGACTCGGGTCAGATGGACCTTAGTCCACAAAGTAATGTCCTTGATTTTCAGTACGATAAAGAGGTCTTATGCAGCAGAATTAACTAATGTAACTTCTCTTTGTGTGGAATCCAGCTCCCTGTCCTCCTCCACCTCCTCAAATGGGCCTTTAGGCATGCTGTGTGCATCCTGAAGGAAAACAAGGATGACAGCGAGGCACAGGGGATCATCTCCAGATCCCTGAATCAAGAGATAGAAAGTATTTCACAACAGACTATATAGTCATGAGGCTTGCAAGCTCGTGAGGCCAGCAGGCTCATTCGTGTAAAATATAATGGGCAGCAACTTCACATTGGATGGCCCTGAGCTCATTGGGTGAACACCCTATGCTAAATATCAAAGACAGTCACCTGACTCTTGAGTGGAAAGGACAAAAGAATGGGATTGCTTTTAAAAATAGATATTCTTCTGCCACACTGTGAGCAACCAGGTGCTTGTAGGAGACATCTCTATCATAGTCTTTTTATGGAAGGCTATTGTGGGCAGATCTTTCCATTTGGGAATTTTTATTTGATGTTACCTCTATCTCAGAACTCTGAGAGCGTTCTCTAACACTAAAGCCAGTCTTCCAAGCCCCGTGGCTGTAAGTGTAGAGATTAGGCCGCATACACATACTCCTTTCCAAGTCTAGTTTTCCACAGTCTTTTGATCTCATGCCTGCTACTTCCATGAGCATTGAGAGTGGACACAAGCAAGACAAAATTATTGAGAACATTAAATTTTGTTCCATTGATCAGGATATTACCTAGTTGTACAGTTGAGAATATTTTGGTCTTCTTTATATGGAGTCATTATCCATGCTAAAGACTGCAATCCTAGGTCTTCATCAGCAAGTGCCTCAATTCCTCCTCACTTTCAGCAAGCAAGATTAAGCCACCTGCATATTGCGAGCTGTTAATAAGCTTTCCTCCTATCCTGTTGCTACATTTTTTTCATACAATCCAGCTTCTCTGGTGATTTGCTCAGAAGACAGATCAAACAAGTATAGAGAGAGGACGCACACACAGAGCTAGATTTTGGATTATACAGTATTCCCTCTTTCTGTTTGAACACTGCCTCTTAATCCATGTACAAGTTCCAAAAGAACACAATGAGATGTTCTGGAGTCCTCATTCATCCTAAAGTTTCCATAGTTTGTTGTGACCCCCACAGTCAAATGCTTTGGCAGAGTCAGTGAAACACCAGTAAAAATCTGTGCTTTCAGCCAAGATTGACCTGTCATCAGCCATAATATCCCTTGTTTCATAACCTCTTCTGACTCTGGCCTGAATTTTTGGCAATTCCCCGCCGATGTATTCTTTAACTTTTGTGGGATGCTCTTTAGCACCATTTTTCTTGCATGCAATATCAAGAATATTGTTTTATAGTGTGAACATTCTCTTGGACCACTTTTCTTTGGAGTGGGCATAAATATGGTTCTCTTCCAGTCAGTCGGCCAGTAGCTGTCTTCCAAATTTACTGGCGTCAACATGGGAGTACTTCCAACGATCCAGTGTGCTGAAATGTTTCATTTGGTAGCGCATCAATTCCTGCAGTCTTGTTTTTGGCTCATGTTTTCAGTGTCGTGTGAACTTCTTTCTTCAGTACTGTTGGTTCTTGCTCATGCGTTACTTCCTGAAATGGTGAAATGTCTACTAGTTCTTTTTGCTTCAGTGTAGCCTTTCCATCTTCTCTTGTTGCTCCCTGCATAATTCAATATTTTGCCCCTAAAATCTTTCAATGATGCTACTCAGAGCTTGATTTTTTTCTTCAGTTCTTCCAGTTTCAGATATGCTGAATATGATCTTCCCTTTTGGGTTTCTAATTCTAGGTCTTTACATATTACATGAAAATATTTGTCTTTGTCTTCCTGAGCTTCCTTTTGAAATTTTCTATACTAGCCTTTCACATCATCGTCTTCCATTTGTTTTAGCTACTCGATTAAGAACAAGTTTCAGAGTCTCTTCTGATAACTATTTTGAACTTTTCTTTATTTCCTATCTTTTAATGACCTTTTGCCTTTTTCATGATGTCCTCTTACCCATCATCATATCCTCTGTCATTAGTGTTCAACGCATCAAGTCTGTCTTTAGATGTTCTCAAAATTCAGGTGGGATAGATTCAAAATGGTGCTCAGTTCAGCAGCACATATACTAAATATAGGATAGATTCAAGATCATATTTTAGCTCTCATGGACTTGTTTTTTATTTATTCAGCTTCTATATGAACTTACAGGTGAGCAATTAATGGTCTGTTCAACAGCCTGCTTCTGGTTTGGTCTTAGCTGCTGATATTGAAGTTATCCAGAGCATTTTCCCACAGATATAGTTGATTTGATTTCTAGGGTACTCCATTTGGAAAAGTCCATGTATATAGTTACTTTTTGTGTTGTGGGAAAAAAGTATTTACTATGAAAAAGTCACTGATTTTGCAAAATTCTATCCTGTGACCTCTAGCCTTGTTTCTATTGCTAAGTCCATGATTTCCAACTACTTTTCTTTCCTCTGTGTTTCCCACTGTTGCATTCCAATAACCAGTAATTATCGCTGCATCTCGATGGCATGTTTGGCCAGTTTCCCACTGAAGTCACTGGTAGACTTCTTCAATTTCTTCCACACTAGTTTTTGAGGTTGATGCCCAAATTTGAATAGTATTTTTATTGATTGGATTTCCTTGAAAGCAAATAGATGTAATCCTGTCACAGATAGCATTATACTTCATGATTGTGCAATATCCCTTTTGACAATGAATGCTATGCCATCTTTCTTGATTGTTATTCTGGATGTAGTAAGTCATATGATCCTATCATTCAAAATGGCCAGGTGGGACTAAGTCTTATGTTACTGTACTTTAATAAGGTGAGCTGATTTACAAAAGACACAATTCTGAAAATAATAAAACATTACAATGCAAGTGTTGTGCTCTCTATCAGATATTATTAAAAATATATCCCTAAAAAGAAGAAACTGATAATCTCTTATTCTGTAGAGCAAATTTCGTGGTCAACATTGTTTTCCCATCTTCAGTAGCTTTTTTTTTCCAATCATTTTATTGGGGGCTCATACATCGTTTTTCACAATATATAAATAAGCATACTCATCAAGCACCCTCTCATGTCCACTTCTATTATTGTTCTCCAATCGTCCACCTTTTCCCTTAAGCCCCTAGTATCGGCTTTTCCATTCCTTCCCTTCTTCCCCTGGTCTCTCCTCCCCTCCAACCCTCAATACTTTATACATTGTTATTGTTTTGTCATATCGTACACTGCCCAACCTCTCCCCCAACCCATTCCTTTGATGCCCGTCCTTCAAATAAGAGCTTGTGTATATATCCTTGCTGTTGGTTCCCCCCCTCTTCTGTCCACCCTTCCAGTATCTCCAATCTAACCATTGGCCCGAAGGGGCCCATCCATCCTGGTTTCCCCATATCTCCAGCTCCCCTCTATGCCAGTGTGACTTCTCCAGTCCATCTGGATTTGCAAGGTAGAGTTGGGCCCATGATGGTTGGGGCATGGGGAGGAAGGCTTCAGGAACTAGAGGAAACTTGTATGCATCATCACTGCCTGGCTGCCCCCCGACTGGTCTGTCTCCTCCCCGGGGGTCAACATTGGTTTTGCTAGACACAGTGCATCTCCTCCTCATTCATCAACTCTCTTATCTGATATTTTGCTTTTCAATCCGAGGAAAGCATCTGCTATTTATTTTGTGCATTAACAATGTATGCATGGCAACATAACACACAAACAAAACACCGAGATGTGAAGTGAAAATAAGGCTGCTGTGGTGATTAAGGTTATGTGTCAGGGTGGATAGGCCATGGTTATTGGTGGTTTGGCAGTTTTGTAATGATGTGGTCATCGTCCATGTTTAAATCATGCTTAGTTTTGTGCAAGGTCCTGGTCTTTGGACCCTATCCATGCTGATAAGTGAAGACTCAGGGCAGGAAAGCAGTGGGAAGACTCTGTCCCTTGAGTTTGCACTGGAACTCTTTCTCCTGTAGAAAAGTGAGCTTGTGAAGAATGTAGCCTATATTAGCAATGAAAGAAAACAAAAAGCAAAACAACGACAACTGATGACAAAGAAGAAAAGCCTACGAATAGTTCCAGGTCTGTCATTTGACCTTTGGGAGCATTTTCCTGGTGAGTCTGATGAGGTGCCAAGCCCTGACCCCAAAGGCTATTTTTGGTACTCCTCAGAGACTTCATTGTTTTGCTCCACTTGATGCTGTTGCACACCCTTAGTCTTTTGGCCTAGAGTGTTGGGGTCAGATCAGGCACAATTCCTGCATCGTGCCTCCATTGTTGACCCTCGTAGCACTATGGGTCTGTGGGGAGCTTCGTTTCTCATGGTGTAGCTGCCCCTATGGTCCTCTCTGTGCGTTGCTCTGAGCAGGAATATGGTCCTTGGGGCTTGGTGGAATGGGATTGTTCCGCCCTCTCTCATTCGTCTCTCTCATTCACTCCTGTGTGTTCTGATCAGATGCACCCCTCCCCGAGCCGTGCTGTCCTCTGAAATGCATTCTTCTAGAGGGAAGGTGTGTGTGTGTGTGTGTGTGTGTGTGTGTGTCCATGTAGTTGGGATTGGGGCTGACCCTGCAGACCTCTCTATTAGTTCCCTGCTTCAAATTGGTATGTTGTATTCACAGAAAGGCAATGATTTTATTTATGTATTTTCTTTCAGGCTTCCATTACAGAGAGACATACTATGCTCTTAATTTGGTTATCTAAGACTTTGGGATGTCAGGGAAGAGGGGAGGGGTATATGTTTCCCCCTTTGCACTAGAAATAGAAATGTCAGCAAAGGGTATTGCTTTGTTTTCTTTGTTCTTTTTGTCAGATAAGCCAGTATGCTGCTATTGTTTGCTGGCAGAATCAAAATGAAATCAAGGCTTTCACTGAATAGTCTTCTGTTCTTTGTCAAATGCTGACTTGCCAATCTAGCTCTGTAACAGCTTGCTTTAATGATTATAGACAGTTTCTCTTTGAGTCATGCCCTAGGTCACAAGGAAGATAGGACCTAATGGAAAACCAGATGCAAAAAACACGAAATTATAGCTCTGAAAGCGTCCTGGGATTATATTAAACTAGTCCCAAACAGAGATAGAAATAGAGTTATTTATTAGCTTCTGGTTACATATGTTTTGTAGGCATACCATACATTCATTAAAATAAATACTCCATTCCTCTTTCTTATTTGGCAGACTACATTCAACCTTTCACAACAAGTCTTTTTGCAATCATCGCGGCTTCTCCAGGAATTTTTATTTTTGGATTTGTGTTAAGCCAGTTGACTGGAGAAACAAATCCAGAGACATTCATATATGTATAAGGGAAATATATCAAAGGGGAATTGTACATTTAGAAAATATCCCAGCTCAAACCAGATCAAGTCCGTAAATCCGACATTAGCCCATACGTCTGATACATAGCCCATACATTCCTCTTCAGACTCGGCCACATACAATGATGCTGAAGGTAAGAAGATCACAGGTTGGTGGGTGAAAGTCTTGTGGATCCAGTGGCAATAAAAACATCTGAGCACTGGCACGGCTCTCCACACGGCTCCTCAACTGGAAGGTGAAGCTGAGAGAGTGTGAAAGTGACCCACCTCTTCTGATGGCAGAATCCAGAGAGGGGCGTTTCTAAGTAACTTCATGAGAAGCCTCCATTCACAAGGAGGCATCATCAGGCTGCAACCTGATTGAGAAGCTAGATTCCACCCCTATACTTATTTATCTTGTTGACATTAAATTATGCAACCACCGGAGGATTCTTAAAACTTTACTCACTGTACCTGAACAATTTTGTCAGCCTGGTTTGACTAGAAAAACAAATCTAGAGATACTCATATGTGTGTAAGAGAGAACTCTATGTTAAAGAGCAATTGTATATTAAGAAAGCACCCCATACACTGGAGCCAGAAACAAGGAGAATTCAGGACAGATGATCCCTTCAGGACCAGTGGTGAGAGTGGTGATACCGGGAGGGTGGGGTACAAAGGAGGAGGAACCAATTGCAGGGATCTACATATAATCTCATTCCTGGGGCACAAACAACTGGGAAGTAGGTGAGGGGACACATCAGACAGTGTAAAATATGACAAAATAATGATAGTTTGTAAATTATTAAGGGTTCATGAGGAAGGGATAATGGGAAGGGAGGGGAAATATGAGGAGCTGATACCAAGGGCCTATATAAAAGGAGGATGTGTCAAGAGAGATGATGGCAACAAATGTACAAATGTGGTCTGCATACAATAGATGTATGTATTTATGTATTGATGGTGATGAGGGTTGAATTAGCCCCCCAAAAATGATTTTTTAAAAAACATCCCAGCCCAGTCTAGATTAAGTCCATACATCTGATATTAGCCCATATGTCCGCTACCAGTCTATTAATTCTTCTTCAGACTCATGCAGCACATGCAATGATATTGAATGCAGCAAGAATGATCACAGGCCAGTAGGTGGCAAGTTTTGTGGATCCAGTGGCAGTGGTATCTCAGCACTGGCACAGGTCTCCATGTGGCTCCTCCAGACACAGGACTCTGACTCCATCAGCGTGTACACAGCTGGCTTGTCAACAGAAACATGCAGCAAAGATTGCCTCTCTCCTCCATGGAGGAATACAGGAGTTTCCAAAATCCTCAGGAAAAGGCCATGCTCACATGAAGGCCTCTTTGTCTATGGCCTGATTGACAGGCTACACGCTACGCTTTACAATTTGACAGGAGATTATGCAATTGCCACACCAATGTGATCAAGATGCAATGTGATCAATGCAAATCAGGGAGTTGGCCTCTGACATAATAGAAATTTGTTATGGCCTGGGGGATGCAACATGATTACTCTGGTGTCTCAATAGGCAGAACAGGTTTGACTCTTGGATTCTGTCTTGTTAGGGGCTTCAGTGAGAACTCAGAGGTTGGAAACACTGTGAATTAACAGCGATGGCACAATCTCAATGATTGTGGTATTGTGAGATGGCTGGTGCTAAGTCCAGGAGGACAAAGTCGGCTTTCTGCTGGGACATTTCAGAAACTGCCCAACCCCTCCTTGTATGGGGCACTGGACTTGCCATATTCTAGAAAGCCTGTGTAGATAATTATAAGTGAGGTGTACCATCCTGAGAAAATAGCAGCAAGGAACGGTCAGGTTTTTCAATGAAAACCACATCCATCTGAAGCCATAACCAAAACTCCACTGAAATTCATGCAAATTCTTATGAGCCATGTTCATTGGTATGTTTTATCATAAATGTTAACTGATTGGTGGTTTGTTTACCTTAGTAGCTTTCTTAACTCAGTTGGTGGCTAAATAATTTTTGGCTCTTTTTTATGCATTTCTATACATGGATGGAATCGGGTATAATAAGTGAAAGAGAAGAAATGAAAATTATAAACAGAAGAACATGGAGAGATCAATGAATCATATTTGAAGATAAAACCAGCAGTCCTTGTGCATACTTTGACAAGATAAGATTGGTCTGCTCACTTCTCAAACTTTAGGAGATAGGTCTCAAGATTGAGCAGGATCTCCCCCTTGGCCCAGAATACTTTGTAACAAATGAAAGACTCAGAAGTGAATTAAGGAGTGAAGCTAATACAAAGGAAGGAACTTGAGTCAACAGCTTCTAGTGCCTGATTTCCACCCGAAAAGTTCTATTGGTACATTATTCACATATCGTACCACTCAATAATGCAATCACATCAAGAAGAGTTGTAACTGATCACCCTAGTCAGTTTTAGAACATTTTCTTCATTCTTGTACTCATCATTATTAGCTCCCCATTTCATCCCAAACACCACTGACATACCCAAAAAGAACTATTAATCCAGTTAAGTATAACAAAGTAAAACAGATAAGAATCTCAATCAAAAAGAAAGCAGAAAAATTAATTATTTTTAAAGAAGGCAGAAAATATTTTTAAACTAGAATGAATTTAAGTATATCATAAAGGAGATCAAATGATAAGCTGCTAAATTTTAACCTAATTGCATCTGCAGCAATTCACTTCCAATACACTCTGCCTGATAGCAAGGCCAGTCATATCCCTGGGAGGACCTGATTTCTTCATCCACCTGATAACATGCAGACATGGACGTTAGGTCATGCCAACTGATAATAATGTAATAACTTAACACGAACACTAACGTATAACTATCCCACTTTAAATATACATATTTAAATGCCTACACAGGAACTTCAAAACTTGTGGGAAAATCCAAGTATGTTTTCTTTCATTTGTCTATGAACTCTTTGAAGACCCCCTTGTATATGAATACCCCCTTTAATCTACCAACCTCAACCCATATCATCCAAATTCATTGTCCTGGGGTGGATTCTAACTCACAGTGATCTGATATTGGATCTCGGAGACTATAAATCTTTGTTGTTGTTTTTTGTTTTTTGGGCATCACTGCCCTCTGGTGGTGGGAGGAGGCCCAGCCTTTGCTCCTGTGGAGCTGCTGCTGGAAAACTACGCCACTGGGGCTCAGCCCCTATAAATCTTTTTTTTTTTAACACTTTTACTGGGGTCTCCCAAATCTCTTACCACTATCCATATATTCCTCCAATGTGTCAATGGACCTATACCGCTATCATAATTTTCAAAGCATTCTCTTCCCACTTGAGCCCCTGATATCAGCTCTCCATTTCTTCACCCTCCTCCACCCACCCACTCTCCCTCAAGAAGTTATAGATTATTTTTTCCGCATCTTACATCATCCTCTGTCACCCCTCCCTCATTCCTTTTTCATTATTTTTCCCCTGGGAAGGGGGTTATTTGTTGATCCTTGTGATTGATTCCCCCTTGCTCCCCCCACCTTCCCCTAATCCTCCTGGTATCTCTCCTCTCCTTATTGGCCCTGAGGGATTTGTCTATCCTGGATTCCCTGTGTTGCAGGCTCTCATCTGTAGC
Source organism: Nesogale talazaci (assembly GCA_004026705.1). Lineage (NCBI taxonomy): Eukaryota > Metazoa > Chordata > Mammalia > Afrosoricida > Tenrecidae > Nesogale > Nesogale talazaci. Next base: position 61,905 of record PVJH01003808.1, on the reverse strand, counting down.
AACGTGCATGTTCTCCTCCAATCTGATTTGTATGGTAGATGGTAGAACTGAGGTCATGAAAGTTGGGGAAAGGAAGCACCAAAGAGCTAGAGGGAAGTTGTGTGTTTCATCAGTGCTACACTGCACCCTAACTGGTTCATTTCTTCCCTATGAGCCCTCTGTGAGGGGAAGCCCAATTGTTTACAGATGGGCATTGTGTCTCCACTCCATGCCCCCCACCCCACTCACCTTGGGTGTGGTTTTATTTGGGTCTTAGATACCTGATGCCTGATCCCATTAGTGCCTGATGATCACACAGGCTGATGTGCTTCTTCCAGGTGGGCTTTGTTGTTTCTGAGCCAGATGGCCTGTGAGACCCCAGATGCTAGATCTTTTGATACCAGGCACCATCAGATTTCATCACATTTGCTTATGCACCCATTTGTCTGCAGCAATTGTGTAGGGAAGGTGAGCATCACAGAATGCTATTGTATTAGAAGGTGTTCTTGTGTTAAGGGAGTACTTGAGTTAAGACTCCATGTCCATCTGCAACCTTAATTTTAGCATATAGATATGAGTACATAGTTCTATTCCTCTTTACACACACACACACATGCATGTGTACGTGCCCGTATTTGGGCCTCTATAATGCAATTTGAGTTGGCTTGGGATTATTTTTCAATTTTGCTGCCGCATAGTATTCTGATTTCACTGGAAACAAACTATTCTCCATTACTTTTACTCCCATTTAGGTGTGCGGGTCACGCATATTTTCCGTGATCAGCGTCCCAACAGTTTCTGGGCCATTTTTACCATGAACAGGAAACAACATTTCAGAGCTGCACACTGTTCTCTTAAATCAGCCATCACACCCACAAAAATGAGATTTGAGAGAAATTGCTTTCATGAAAAAATTCGGTGTCACCAGAGAACCTTCATTAGCCTGTGTGTCTGATACCAATCTATAAATTCCTCTTGAGGCTTAGGTTTCATACATGCAATGACACCCAGTGCAGGAAGATCACAGGCCAGTGGGTGGAAAGTCTCGTGGATCCGATGGTGGTGGAAGCATTTTAACACTGTTATGGGTCTCCACATGGCTCCTTCAGCTCTAGGGCTCTAGCTATTGTATTAGACACATCCATGTGTCTTGTCTTCAGGAATGCAAAGCAGAGAGTGTCTGTCTCCCACCTCCAGTGAGCTCTTTATTGCCATAGTGCCTGCAAGTGAAGTCATCAAGCAGGCCATGAGTGCCAGGCGAAACTCTTTACCCTTACTAGTCTCAACTGGCACCAGATTATGTACCTACCACAAGAAGTAAACACTTCTTTTGCACCTAATTATTAGGACCTAATAATTTAAAGGGTACTTGTTGACCTTGGGCCAGTGGTTCTCAACCTTCCAAATACTGTAACCCTTTAATACAGTTCCTCATATTGTGGTGGACCCCCAAAACATACACTTATTTTCCTTACTATTTCATAACGGTAATTTTGCTACTGTGATGAATCACACGACCCTGTGAAGTGGTCATTTGACCCCACAAGTGGAAAACCACTGCCTTGGGCCCTGGTGGTGTAGTGGTTACACTTGTGCTGCAATTCACAAAGCCAGTAGTTCAAAAACAACCACCTGCTTCTCTGGGGAAAGTCAGGACTTGCTGCTCCTGTAATAATCCACAGGGACAGGTCCCCTGACCACGCAGCGGTTATGAGTTGGGCCTCTAACCACAAGGTCAGCAATTCAAAGCCATCAGGCAGTTCCATTACAGTCTTGGAAACCCACATGGACAGTTCTCCCTAAAGAGTGACCATGAGTCCGAATTGACTCGTTGGTGGGTGTTGCTTTTTTGTTGTTTACCTTAATTTAGTTGTGAATGAATCTTTGGCATTCTAGGAAGTTCTTCATTGTCAAGGGTGTGTGTGTGTGTGTGTGTGTGTGTGTGTGTGTGTGTGTGAATAATATTTTAATTATTTCTTTTTGTTTTTTTTTGTTTTTGTTTTTTTTTTTGGGGGGGGGGCATCACTGCCCTCAGGTGGTGGGAGCAGGAGGCCCAGCCTTTGCTCCGTGGAGCTGGAATCGGACCTCCATCCCAGTGGGCCGCAGTCCCGCGCACAACCACTACACCACCGGGGCTCAGCCCCTATTTATTTTTCAAATATTATATTACAGTAAACAAGTACTCCTGTGCGTTTGATGAGGCTAGTGGCTGGTGTTGGTGAAGTGCCCTGAATGTACCATGGACTGCCAGGAAAGCTAACAAGTCTGTCTTGGGAGAAGTATAGTCAGAATGTTTCTTAGAAGTAAAGATGGCAAGATTTAGTCTCATGTGTGTTAGACATCCTCTCAGGAGGGATGCATCCCTGGAGGATAGCATGCTTGGTAAAGTGGAGGGTGAGTGAAAAAGAAGACCCTCAATGAGCTAGCTTGACACAGAGGGTGCAACAATGGGCTGAAAGCATAGCCATGAGTATGGAAATGCTGTAGGACTAGGCAATGCTTCCTTTTCTTGGATGTAGGGTTACTGAATCAAAAGTCACTCAACCACCACCAAGAATATTGGAACTGCCACACTATTGTTTGGAAAATTTAAAGGAAGTATAGTTCAAATATGCTGTCATATAGAGCTCTAGTTACAAATTTATTTGATATCTGGATATTTCAATTTCATATATATATATATTTAAAGTAATAAATTAGCAGCAAGGTATTTGCTAATCTTCTATGTGCTCTAACATAGTAAAGCTCTCCTATCTTGTGAGAGAGCAGAGGCCATACCACAGCAGACCAGTGGCACGGGAGCAGAGGTGAGAGCAGCAGTGCTGAGACCAGAAACCTTGAGACTGTGAGACAGAACAAGCATGTGGGCTTCCTGACCTATGAAGGCAGAGGTCAAAGGGTAGAGGGACTGAGGATTAGGGAGAGACTTGGCTGAGGAAAGGTGCTTCTGTGGACCAAACACCTTACTGTTTTATGATCCTGACTTGTAGAATACCTGTTAACTTCCTAATAAATTCCCCAGATTTTGAAAGATGAAGAAAAAGAAGAGAAATTCTTTAAGAATTTGTGTAATTCAGAAGGGCATCTTCAATGACAGTGGTTCTCAACCTTCCTAATGTTGCAACCTTTTAATACAGTTCATGTTGTGGTGACCCCCCCCCAACCATAAAATTATTTTCATTGCTACTTCATAACTGTCATTTTGCAAATGTTATGAATCAGGTGACCCAAGGGTTCTTCGACACCCCCCAAAGGGGTAGCAGTCCACAGATGGAGAAACACAGTTCTATGAGGTTTCTCTTTCCAGTTGTAAATCAGGTGTTTCTTCTCTATGAAAACAGTGCCCCCAAAAGCACATAAGAACTTAGATTTTGAATAAAAAGATATATCCAATAAAAGATGTTTCTGGATTCTACCCTGTCAAACTCTTCTATAAGGCTTCAAAAGATTTGCATTAAAATGTCATTATCTTTCATTCCACTTTCCCAGGCACTTTTTGAAGTAAAAAGAGTGGGGGCACATTTCTTTAAGAGAGCAAGGAAAATAAAGACACACTCTGCTACCTTCTTTGATTCCTGCTTAAGTCTACTGTTTTAAGGAGGATGTGAATAGACTTTTGCAAATCCAGTGATGAGGAAGCAGGGGGCTGAAGAAAACTGAAGCCAGGTCCTGGGAGCAATAGTTGAAAGCACACGGATTATAACTTCTAACCAGGAGAAACTGTGATTGTGGCTGGTAGAGGGAGGGGGAGGAGAGAGAAGAGACAGTGGGATGATTCGCCTGACTGGCACCTACATGGATGTCACACATAAGAGAGGGGGAAGGAGCACCTCATAAAAGAGGAGACAGTTGGGCTAAATACAAGGAAGTGATTTCGAAAAGTGCGGGGAGGAGGGGGGAGGGTCTTGAGGGGAAGAGAATGTTCCACCAGAGGGAAGAGCACAATTCATGAAGTTCAAGGCTTCTCCTACCCTAAGGATCTATTTTGTTAGTTCTAAATGCAGACAAAATGGAGATTTAATAGTTACTGGTCTCCCTAAAGGCTAAGGCCCTAAAGGAAGAGCCCTGGTGGCTTAGTGGGTATGAGTTAGGTTGCTAACTAACCACAGGGTCAGCAGTGTGAAACCACTAGCCTGGAGGGAGAAAGACGGTCTTCTTACCTCCATGAAGGATTAGGCTCAGAAACTCATAGGGGTACTCCTGCCCAGTCCTAGAGTTCTATGAATCAGAATGGACACAATCGCAGTGAGTTTGGTTTTACCCTCGGGAGGTTAAAGATCCTAAGACTACATTTTGGCTAAGAGTTACAAAATAAGTTACCTTAGGCAAGTTCCTTGGACTCTTCAGAGAAAATAGAAACAGTATACTCTATAGCTACATCTCCTAGGATTGCTGGAAGCTTTTGTATCTATAAACTCCACATAAATAGGTTTCTATTCCCATGGTATAAGCAGAAAAAAATGTCCCTGAGCTAGCTGAGTCCATCTGTTTCTTGTTTTGCCTTCCTACACCATTTGCCTTCCCCCCCACCACCACCCCCACCTCCACAGCTATTTCCAGTTCCTCCCTTTCTGTGCACCCCATCTTCCTGCTGCAAAATAGGGGCAACTACTATGAAGATAAGGACACACAGTTCGCTCACCACCATCTCCACACAGAGATCAGAAGCTTAATAGGATCAGGCGAGATAATCACTAAGAATAAACCAGTAAGCTACTTACGGGATGGACATCCCCCAAAATATCACAATTTCAGGATTGTTCGGCAGTGAGTAGTTAACCGAGGTATCAGAGACTGTAACCCTCGTTAAAAGAACGCATCCCTGCTAAGTCATCTTATACTGACTGGCTTTTAAAATGGCGCAGAAGAATCACTATTTTTTGAACAGTGAGTTTTAGACTTCAGGCCCAGAAGACGATCTTGCTTAGAGCCTTGTTTTCGTCTCAATGGTATGATAGCCTGTCTTTGCTCTCCCGACTCCCACTAAATTCAGAGACGGGCTGGAGGTTCCGATCGCTTGGGTTTAACAAGTCCAACCGAGTGACCAAACCAATACACCCACTGCCACATGGGCGATCCTGGAGCACAGGTTAGGGCTGCCTCCCGTGGTTTTGGTTTCCGTTGCCATAATCTTTATAGAGACAGACTGCCACATCTTTCTGCCACAGAACTGCAGGTGGATTCAAACCACCAAACTCCAGTAGGCAGGCAGGGCTTAATCATCGTGGCACGCGGATGGACAGTAACTTGGCAGCAGGCCTTAATCTACCTGCAAACCCTGGCCAAACCCAACTGCCGGAAAGGCCCGCAAAGGTGCAGGCACGTGACAGGGCCGCAGCCCGGGAAGAACGTGCGGGGGGCGTGGCCGTTCCGGAGGACTCCGGAGGGCGGGGCCGCCCCTGCGGGCCCGAGAAAGACTCCCGAGCGCAAAGGCAAGTTTGCGCGGTGTGCGCAAGCGCAGTTTCTTGGGGGGCGGGCTGGCGGAAGGTGACGTCCCAGGGAAGGAAGCGAATGGAAAGAGGAGGGCGGAGAACACGCGGAAGCGGGCGGGGCCGAAGGAGCCAGAGTTGCAATCAGCTGACGGGGTCTCGTGATAGGCCGGGCTGGGACGGCGCAGGCGCGTTGGCGGGCGGTCCTCCCAGCCTGAGCGAAGATGGCGCCCTCCAGAGTGCGACTCTGAGAGGCAGAGGGAGGAGGCGGAGGGGGCGGGGAGGCAGCGCCGCGGCGGCACTCCAAACCCGCGGCAGCGGAGCTTCGGGGCGAAGGGGAAGTGCCGAGGGGGAGGCCGCAGGGCGCCTCATCCCGCTCTGGACGCAAAGCGGCGGCGGGGGGGAGCTCGGGCTGGAGCCTCTCCAACCTCCCGCGAAGGTAAAGCCGACTCTCGGCACCGCGCTCAGCGCCTCTGGGTCCCCTCCCCACGCCCCTGGGGGGCTCGGAGGGCCAGGCCTGGGGAAACCAGGGGTGGTGCCTCGGCCGACGCCGAATGCAGCCACTAACAGAGGCAGAATACCCTCCCCGCCAAGGAAGCCTCCTCTCCCCGGACCCCCGGCTGCCGGGGGCATCCGCTCTGGACGCTGCCTCTTCCAGCCCCACCCCTCCTTTTGCTCGGCTTTCTGGTTTTTGACCCACCGTGGCCAGCCCTCCGCCGCCCGCAGCACATCCCTACCCGGGTGCCTCTCACTCCTTTCTGGGCTCCGCCCTCGGGATTCCCTTCCAGCAGCCTGGGCCGGGGACCCCGCTTGCTGAACGCCCTGCAACTCTTGTTTGCCTGGGGTCACCAGCCCGTCGCGCGTCTACCTCTCGCACAGACTTTACATCTGTTGGCTTAGTTTTGTTCAGTTTCGTGGGGAACTGGGCGGGGGGGGGGGGGAAACATTCGCTTTGTATTTGTGAGCTTAGCTTTGTTTCGTTTTCTGGGGAAAAGAGGAGGATTCACGGAGTCTGTTTTGCCCCTCCCGTTCCCAAATCCCCAGTCCTCCGCCCCCTTCTTTCCATGTCCATCCTGTAACTATTTTATGGTCACCTTCCCTAGGCAGCTGCGATTTTCCTCTTGAAGAGGGACTGTGCACTGGGCACAAGTTCAGCGGAACCCACACGCACGCACACACAAAAACCCCATACTGTCTCATGGCGACCCCCTGTGAGTTTCCAGGACTGTTACTGTTTCCAGAAGTAGGACGCGTGCAAAGTAGAGAGTGCACGCTTTCTGCCGTGGAGTGACTCTTAAAAGTGTATTTGAGATCGTTGCTACAAGTAAGTTGAGTGCCTTTCAATTGTGTACTCTTTGTAGGGCGTTCGGCCACTCTTGGCTTGAGATTGTCTTCATCGTTGCGTTGTGGGTGGGAGGAAAATCTCCCTTCAGTGCGTGGTGGTGGCCAAGCAAGTCGTGATTTCCCACTTCAAGCCTTTCTGGGGGGTTTTCTCCCCTCCCGCCCCCACTTCCTTCCCTCCCCGGCAGGAAGGGTTTCTATACAATAATGTCGCCTTCTACTGTAGCGTTATTTTGAGCATGTTGAAGTGTAACGTGCTCGAAGAAAAGTCAAATTTCCAAATACTTTCCTAGAAATGGCCTCAGTAATTCTCCGTTTTGTGGACCTGGTAGATTTCTAGGTTTAAATGTAGTGTCAGCAGGGTTTGGGGAAATAACTCTCTGTGGTCGCTTTTGTGTAACATCTACTGCGTACACTGAGTCTTTGTGAAACGGATTTGTTTTATTAAAAATTTAGAGGCACTATAAATTCTTTGTTCTCAAAAGACATGATTTCACAATTCTTTGGTTTCTAGAAAGTTTAATTGCTTGGCTTAATTTGGCATATAGAATAAATGCAGTTAGCATTTTTAAATTGTGATGTAAAACAATATTCAAAGGACTGTATTGTAAAATTAGCTTATCGTATTAATATCACAGTGCACTCAGTTCACTAAATCCATGCTTAAAAAAATAATATACTAGACTCCAAATTTGAAAGCAGGAGGAACATGTTAAGTGAGGAAAAGATCTGTCAGAAGGTTATTAAGAGATAGTAATGTAGAGGGCCTGAAGGCTGGAATTTAGTTCGTGGAAAATCCTACTATTTTTTTCCACTGGGAGGAAATGGACATTACTTTTTCCCCCTCGGTGAAGTGGTAATTGTACTATATGAAAATCAACAATTTCAAACAAATAGTTGAACACCTGCAAAGTTATAAGAATTTAATTTTATATGGACTATAGCAATACTTTTTAAAACATTGCTAAGAGTTTTACCCCAAGCCCCCAAAACCAAACTTAACTTCCAAGTGGATTCTGAGTCATGGTGACCTTATAATCCAGGGTAGAACTGTCCCCGTGGGTTTCCAAGGCTTAATGTTTATAGGAATAAGAAGCCGTATCTCTCTCTCTCACACACACACACACACACACACACACACCACCTACCCAAAGGAGTAATTGGGGGATTAGAACTGCTGACCGTGTGACCAGTGACCAACCTTACCATCAGGGCTCCTGTTCACTCCAGATTTACCAAATTAGAATCCACAGTTTAACAAGATCCTCAGATTATTCTTAGAGATCTGATTTCGTGTAGCTAAGGTGGGATTAGCATGGCGTCAAACCAGTATGAACCGGTTTGAAGCCCTGTTATTAAATTGTTAAGGTTGATAGTACAGTCTACTATTAGACGCTAAGTTAGAGTTTGAAAAAGATGGATTTTAACTAATGGCTCCTTTCCTTAGCCAGGTCTCTTTACACAGGTGAATTTGAGGCTTCAATTACACTATCTTTCCCGTCCTTCCCTAATTGTGGTCCTTAAAATTAGTACAAGTGTGGTTTTGCAGAAATTCTGCACCATAGTTTTCTGTTTAAAGTTGACTAATGTTTGACATGGCAGAGGGTGAGTTTTTCTAAGGAATATTATTGTTAAGTCAGTGTTTCTCAACTTTATCAGGCTCCATTTGTTATAACAAATATAAAGACTTTTTTTTGTACCAAATATTTTGCGATACTTTACTGCCCTGGAATAGTGATATCGCCACCTTCCAACTGGAGTCCCAGAACTTAGCTGAAAAGAGCTCTGCATTGTTGCCACAAGTTTATTGGACTAACTTGAAATTCAGCAATTTTGTTGACTCTGTTAAAGCAGTGATTCTCAACCTTCCTAATGCCTCGACCATTTAATACAATTCATCATGTTGTGGTGACCCCCAAACATAAAATTATCTTTGTTGCTATTTCATTACTAATTGTGCTACTGTTATGGATCGGGTGACCCCTGTGAAATGGTCATTCAACCCCCAAAGGGATTGTGACCCAGAGGTTGAGAACTGTGTTAAGGAGAGGATTAACTGTGTTAATCACAATTTAAGAAGATGCCATTCTTTTAGAGGGGAGACGTGACACCTGGACCTTGGTAAGAGAAGTTCAGCTGACATGATAACATCAGCTGAGAGCCTGATGTTGGGGCAGTGTGAAACTCTTGGAACCCACAGAAAGTTGAGGCGTCCTGGTGGTATAGTTGGTTAGCCATTGATCTGTTCATTTCAAGGGATGCAGTTCCAAACCACCCCAGGGCTTCTGGAGAGAAAGACGAGGCTGACAGCTCCCTTAGATTTCATGGGCTTGTCCTGTTTGGGATAGTCTCTTTATTTTCAGCCACAGACAATCCAAAAATATGTTAATATACCCCTGACCAAAGGGGAACCGCCATAGAGCTTTCAGGCGAGGCAAAAAAGGCTTTGCTCTTCCGTTGTATCTTTTCCATGGAATAAGAGTCATCATCTTTAGGATAAAATGTGTCACTGCTGTACTTCTTGGAGAATGTTCATTGAGCTGGACGGGGGGGCGGGGGGAAGGCAAAGGAGAATATTAAATCTGAAAAGGGGCATTGAACCCAAAACTGCAGCTCAGGAAAACAGAGAAGGCTGTATCCTAAGATCCAGGCACCCAATGTTTGCCCATGCCCAAAGCTGAGTCAACAATCTTGACAGAGATTATAACCCCTGCCTCCTCCAAGCAAGCTAATCGCAGAATTCTGCTGGGTGAGGGACAAGAGTATGCAGACTCTCAGACACAGCACAAGTATCAGACAGTGATCGAGAACCATAGCAACAGGTATTTCTGCAGGTATTGGAAGCCTGTTGTCAATGAACATACCGTAGTAGCATCAAATAAAAAAAACTCAGCCCCTGTCTTACCTAGGTTAACACAAAATCTTCACTTTAGGCCTCATAAAGAAAAACCAAAAGAACTCTCCCTGGGAGTTTCCCAGATTGTAACTCGTTAATGGGAGTAGAAAACCTTGTTTTTCTTTCATGGAGTGACTAGTGGATTTGACTGCTGACCTTGTGGAAAGCAGCCCAGTGTGTAACCCTATGCTTCCAGGGGTCTGGTGCAAAAGGTAGACGTGCTCCTTTCCAGTCATAAAAGTTATCGGCCTGTTTCTACTGTCTTGCACAATATGCTCAGTTTTCAGCAAAAACTTCACAAGGCCAGGCTTGTGAAAGCCAGGAAGAAGTATATTCAGATAATGTAATCCTCAGAACCAGACTCCAATTGACCTAGATGTTCATATCTTGTAAGGGAATTTAAGATAACTTATTATTAATGTATTAAGAGTCTTGATACCACTGTGTATTAGGTGTTGGACTGTTAATTGCAAGGTCTGCTGTTCAAATCCATCAGTTAAACTCTGTGGGAGAAAGGTGAGACTGTGCTTCCATAAAAATGTACAGTCTCAGAAACCCTGTATAGAATTGCTATGAGTTGGAGTCAACTTGATGGCAGTAGACTTTGGGGGGGTTATGACTAATATATTAAAAGGTCTAACAGAAAAAAAAATTGTCAACATGCAAGACAAGTTGGGCAATTTTAAGAGAGACGTGAGAATGAGAAGAATCAAATGGAAGTGCTGCCAATGTAAAGTACACTAGAAGAGACTTAGTTTGCCTTTGGTCTTTTCAGTAGATTTGACACTAAAAATTGGTATGCTTGTAGGTTTTTTCAATAGAAATTAGCAAAATTGAAACACAAGAATTAACAATAGAACAATCCAAGAGCTAAGGGACAATGTTAAACGCTTTAATATATGAGTAATCAGAATTCCAGAAAGGGAGTAGAAACTATCTTAAGATATAAAGGCAGAGAACTTTCCAAAATTATTCTCAGATATCAAAACACAGATTCAAAAAGCATATAAAATGCCACTTCTCTCCAAGCAAAAGATACCTAAGGAAAACAACATATAAGATCTTGAAGGCAACCAGAGAAAAGCATTATTGCATACAGAGGAACGATGAGAAAGATGATGGAGTTACATCTTTACTCCTCTCTCTCTGGGACTCTCTCATGTAGAAGGTTACATCTGTGCCTTTGTCCACCCTGCTTGTGTATGCGCGTCTGCATTAATTTTGACTTCTAGCAACCTAGCAAACTCATGTGACACAGGTTTTCCAGGCCTGGATCTGTATGGGGGCAGATTGCCAGATTTTTCTCCTGAAGATCTAGACTTTGGGCCATCAGTCTTTGGTTAGCAGCTGAATGGCTGGACTGTTGCACTACTGCGCTCCTTTAATTCTGTACTAGTTAGACTTAAATTTGAATTTTCATGCAAGGGTTTCTGACTTGTGTTCCTTACTCTCTTGGGTTAAATCTCTCAAAAGTCTAGGCTATACACATAGTATATTTTGAATATGTATGAAAACTTAGTGTCGGTCCCCCTCCCCCCCAAAAAAACACCTCCCTAAAAACTATGCCTTAATAAGAGAGAGAGGGCTTAATTTTACATGTGGTAAAATTTTTGAAGATGAACCAATAGATTTTAAAATGTTTTGTAAACTGTAAGGTGCTATTAATTCACTGCTGTCGAATCAGTGCAAACTCACAGTTGACCCCTGGGGGTTTCCCAAACCAGAACTCTTCACCACATAAAAAGCTGTTTATGTATTGTGAAAAACGATGTATGTATGAGCCCCCAATAAAATGGTTTCATAAAGAAAATAAATAAATTTTGAAAATGTTTAAAAAGCCCAGTCTTTCTCCTATGGAGCGGCTGGTGGTTTTGAACTCTTGAGTCTGTAAATCACAGCCCACTGCATAACCACAATACCACCCAAACTAGGTGAATCCGAGCCAAATTCACTGCTGTCCACAGGGACTGCTAGTGGCCCCCTAGGACCACTAGGACACGGTAGAACTGCCCCTGAGGCCGTAGCTGTTGACTGGAGTGGGAAGCTCTGCCTTTCTCCCTGGGAGTCGCTGGTGGTTTGGAACAGTGTAGATCACAGCCCAACACATAGTTCTGAAGCCGCAAGGCTTCCTGAAGGGCAATACAGAAGGTAGAATTGTTTCAGGGACATTTTAGACAAAGTAAACTGGAAACCAATATCTTATGGCTGTTAGAGAAATAGCTATTGAAACTCCTTGTCTTTTAACAGTGTTGATAGGATTAGGATATTTACTGTAAGAACTTTTTTCAGATTGCACTCATTATATTCTGAAACACAAACTCATTGCCACTGAGGCGATGCCAACTTTACAGCAACCCTGTAGGACAGAGTAGAATTCCTGCCCTTGTGGTTTTCTGGCATTGTTAACTCTCTGTGGGCTTAGGACAGTGGTTCTCAACCTTCCTAATGCTGGCACCCTTTCTTACAATTCCTCATGTTGTGACCCCAATCAAAATAAAATTATTTTTGTTGTTCATAACTGTAATTTTACTACTGTTATGAATCGGGCAGCCCCTGTGAAAGGGCTGTTCGACCCCCAACAGGGTCGTGACCCATAGATTGAGAACCGCTGGCTTAGGAAGTCTCATCATTCTCTCACTGTACTTATCCCCCATTGAGTGATGACTGTGAGAGCAAAAATAGCAAGTTACAACATGACTGCTAAAAATCTAGGTGTTTTAGGACCTATTTAGCATGAATAGCAGAAAAAGCAAACTCATTGCCATGGGGTCGATGTGGATTCATAGTGGCTCCCTTGTGGGTTGCGGAGACTGTAACTTTAAAAAGCCCAGTCTTTCTCCCATGGAGCTCTACGAGTGGTTTTGAACTGCTGACCATGCAGTTTGTAGCCCAGCTCCAACTTCTACACCAGGAGATAGCTATGGGCTGAGGAAGAGCATATTCAAGTGGTACACTTTGTTCTTGTATAAACCAAGTTATGTTTCAAAGGTATAATGAAATAGATATCATAAACAGAAAATTTCAGGACTGTGCTGTACAAACTAAAGATAATGTGATTAATAGCAATGATAGGACAAAATTGCTTTAGTGTAAGGATTTCCTTGTTTCAAGTGGATATTTCAAGATGTTTAAGTTTTCGAAAGGAAGAGAGTTACAATGACGTATTCTTGAAAAGTGTTATTTTGAGAAACACATAAATTAAGAATTAATCAGAAATAAGAATGATTTCCTCAGATGAGATCTATCTATATGTGATATAAAGTGAAGGCTCAAGTAGTCCAGTAGTCCTTCAATGTAAGAACACTGTGTTCTATTAGCCTGGCATTCCATGGTATTCACCTTTCCGACATGATCACTGAAGACAACGTGGATGCATAAGCAGAAGAAGAAAGGTGATGGTGCCCGGCTATCAAAAGATATAGCATCTGGAATCTTAAAGGCTTGAAAGTAACAAGTGGCTGTCAAGCTCAGAAGCAATAAAGCCCACATGGAAGAAGCACACTAGCCTGTGTGACCACGAGGTGTTGAAGATATCAGGCATCAAAAGAACAAAAAAAATGATATCATTGTGAATAAGGGGGAGTACAGATTGGGGACCCAAAGCCCATCTGTAGGCAACTGGACATCCTCTTACAGAAGGATTGCACAGAGGAGGCAAGTCAGGCAGGGTGCAGTGTAGCAACGATGAAACATACAACTTTCCTCTAGTTCTTAAATGCTTCCTCATCCTCACTATCATGATTCCAATTCTACCTTACAAATCTGGCTAGACCAGAGCATGTACACTGTTACATACAGGAACGGAAACATCGGGAATCCAGGATAGATGAACCCTTCAGGACCAGTGGTGAGAGTGGTGATTCTGGGAGGATGGAGGGAAGGTTGGTAGAAGGGAGGAACCTATTACAAGGATCTATGTATGGCCCCCTACCTGGGGAATGATCAACAGAGTAGTGGGTAAGGGGAGACATCAGTCAGTGTAAGACCTGGAAAAATAACGATTTATAGATTATCGGGGGGAAGGAAGGGGAAAATGAGCTGATACCATGCTTGAATTTAAGCAAATGTTTTGAGAATGAAGAGGGCAACAAATGTGCCTGAGACACAATGCATGTATGTGTGGATTGTGATAAGAGCTGTATGAACCCCCAATAAAGGATTAAAAAAATAAAGGAACGGGTATTATTTTCATTATTTGATATATATATAAAAGACCAACAAGATTTACTTATTATGAGATATTAAAGCATTTCTTCAGATTTAAGGTTTGATTTTGGATTTCTTCGCCCCCCCCCCCCCCCCGATGAATACATACCTAGTTTCTAATTGGAAAGGAAGCCATTAAAAAGGGCCTGGATCTTCAAAACAAAACTTTAAAAAAAAATTAGTTTGGTATGGCATTTGGTGCAAAAGCTTAAAAGGTTATATAAGCTCTGTGTGAAGTAATTGTAGCCGATATTTGTTATTACTACTGACTTGCCTATTTCCTAGCAGAATTTGACCTCTCGGGGTATCAGATTCTTCCACAAGTTGTACCTAAGGTGAGGTAGACTCACACTTCATCCTATTTTATGGCTGCTTTAAGGTCCCTTTGTGGTAGGTACTGTGCACATTGACAACTGATTTGTTTAGTTAGAAGGAAATGCCTTTACTCCCACTTGAGTTACCTGTATAAATGAGACCAAACATTAAAAAATAAAACAGAGGTTAAAGTTCATTTGACAGTTTTTTTTCCTGCACAGCACATTCTAAGACTTAACACTCGTGGTAGAATTTTAATCTGGGTAAAAGTTAATATTCTATTTGCCCTTGTATTTTTTTTGCCCTTTGCTGGCAACCATAGTAGCCTAATTATGTATAATTCATTTTTCCTTTTGAGTCCAGTTACAAATAAAACCAAGTCTTTAAAAAAACACACACACACAACACAATATGTTACTCAGTTAGCTTTTGCCTAGCTATGATTCACCTCTCCTTAGAGTTTTCAGTGGGGTGTAACTAAAGGAATTAGTTCCTGTCACACGAATTCTTATCTGCTGGCAACTGTGGTTTCACAATGTGATAACTGTTTATATTGTAGAGTAGTTTGATGAGAAAATAGTTTTTCAACATCTAAAAATTGTCACCTGCAGTGAAGTTGAAAAAACAATACCCACTTTAAAGATTTTTCACATTAACATTTTATTGTACTTTATCACATATCTACACATCTTTCTAGCTATTGCCATAGTTTTAAATATATTTCAAGGCAAATTCACATTTTTAATTCATTACTCGAAAGCAGGGTTAGTGAAAGTAGATCATTTTTATGCTTTAAGAAGAAAAATTGGGAAAATTAGCTTCTTACCTGCTCTGTTGAAATCATGCTCTTTGTATAAAAATCTCTAGACAAAAATGCATATTTTAAACATATATCCTTGGTTTAAGCCAATTGTTTTTATTAGGATAATATTTACCATATATACTCATGTATAGGCTGAGTATTTTTTAATAGATCATTTTATTGGGGGCTCATAACTCATCACAATCCAGACATACATCCTTTGTGTCAAACACATTTGTATATATGTTGCCATCATCATTCTCAAAACTTTTTTTTCTACTTGAGCCCTTGGTATCAACTTGTTTTTTTCCCCTCCTTCCCTCATAAACCTTTGATAATTCATAGATTATTATTTTTCCATATCTTAAGCTGTCCGATGTTTCCCATCACCCACTTTTCTGTTGTCCATCCCCCAGGGAAGGGTGTCATATGCAGTTTTTCAGAACATTTTTAATTCGGTTTTTGTGGTAAAATAAGGTGCCTCGACTGATATTTGGGTCGGCGTATACTTGAGTATATATGATAACTACTTATGCCTTGCAAGATGGGTGGGTGCTTGGTTTGGTTTGAGTTTGTTTCTCACAAGCCCTGCATCTCAACTGAACATTGCCATGTGTGCACTCACTTGTTTCTGTCTGACTCTCATCTGCTTGGGTTCCTAGGGTCTGAGTCCCTTTTTCCTGTTTTTTTCATAATGTCAGTTTGATGATGGTTTTGGCTAAATGAATTCTCAAGCCATGGTTTGTAGTTTGGGGTTTTTTGTCACAATCAATGTATCTTCAAAAAATCATTCTCATTTTATACACATATGATCTTAAATGAATTGTCGGTATTAATGCCAGCAGTAAATTGGAGAATGTGTGAACATTGCAGGTTGTTCAAAAGCGAGGAGTAATGGAATTCGTTGAAAAAGGTGAACCTAGCCTAACTGCTTGTGATGTTCTGAATTTGATATTTTGACTCTTAGTGCAGTTCTGTCTCAGGTGAACATGAGAGGTTGTAAGCATACTGATGGTGGCATAAAGTTAGGGAGTCGTAAGAAGTGATGCGGATTTGGGAAAATCAGAGATAGTTTAAATGCAATTTTATGTATAAAGGGCAAGCTAGAAGGATTGAAAATAATGGGAAAATAATGGGAAAACAATTGAAAGAAGATGAAGCAATTTAATAATGGTAAAATCGCAAATGAAATACCTTAAAAGATACAGGTGTCTGTCAGCACCTGAAAGTAAAAAAGACAATAGGAATATTGAAAGCTACTAATATATGTTGAGATTGTATATTTGAAATTATTATTATGATTGTAATTTGTATTTTTAATAACTACTGCACCAACCTCTACACTATGCCTTTTATTTGCACTGTCTCATGTAATCCTCACCACAGCCCCTTGAAGCAGATACTTAAAACATCCTTATTTTATAGGTGAACTCTAATTGAAAAGTTAAGAAACGTGTTCAAAATCTTACAGCTAGTAAATATGCATCCAGATTGAACAAAGATTCACGAATAACCTCTAATGAGCAGTCACAACTTGCCTGCTGAAAAGGAAGAGGACTTCAAGCACTTGGTGATGCAGATCAAAGACTACAGACTGTATGGATTACGACACAATGTAAAGAATGCAGAGATGCTCACAAGTAGACCAGTAGACAACGTCATGAAAAACAGTGAAAAGATAGTATCTGTATGAGTTACATTTTACTTGGAGACATCTTCAACCTTCACGGGCACAGCATTCAAATCTGATGACCTATTGCATTGTTCAAATGTGCTACGCATGACATCTTGTGTTAAAGAGTGTTAAAGAGTAAAGATGTCACTTTGAGCACGCAGGTGCACCTGACCCAAGTGATAGTATTTTCAGCTGCCTCAGATGCTTGTGAAAGGTCACAAAGAATCGATGTATTTGAATTACGATGTTGGTGAAAGTATTCCAAACACAGGAGCAAAATCGGTTTTGGAGGAAGTATAGCCAGAATGATCCTAGAATCAAGAATGACATGGTAGTTACATAATCTGTTGTCAATTTGAGAGGATTAAGAGTGCTGGGGTGGAGTTTAGCCGGATGGCCTCATTTGGAGCTGCTAAGGAGATAAATAGCTCTCTGGAGGTAGGACATAGGCTCATTCCCTGGGAGTCATTGCAACTGACAAGGTACATGGAGCTACACTAGTCCCCTGAACTGGAGAAGCCACGTGGAACCCCTGCCAGCACAGAGATACTTACAACACCACTGGATCCACAAGTTGTCTCATCCTTTGGCCTGTGATCTTCCTACATTCGGCGTCATTACATGTGTTTTGTCAGTCTGAAGAGGACTTTATAGATTAATATCAGACATATGGGCCAGTATTGGACTATCTGGATTGGGCTGGGAAGTCCTTTTTTATACATATATTTGTGTGCCTCTAGATTTGTTTCTCTAGCCAACCCAGACTAGCACAGAAGGTGAAACTTCCTCTCACATACTTGGGATTTGTTATGAAGTGCGTTCACCCGGGTATTACTAGAGAAACCCAGTGGCACTCATATATGTGTAAGAAAGCTTTATATTAAGTAATATCTACACACACATATTTATATAATGTATATAAATATATATAAACAAACATTTATATAGATATAAAACATCCCATCCCTGGACAATTCAAGTCCATAAGTTTTACACTGGTCCATAAATCCCTCTCACACAGCCAGGATCCAATGGTGCTGGATGCATCTCCAGGGTTCTGACAGAAAGCACAATCTGCCAGAAGGAAGGTGAAGGCAGAAGGGTGGAGGTGCCCAGGACCCTCCTTATGAGAAGGCCACTTTCACACGGAGCCATCATCAGGCTGTGACCTGATGACAGGCTCATCTCTATCCCTACCCTTATGAAACTACCACATTGAGAGACACTCATCCTTGGACATTACACTTGGTAAAGTTAGAGAGTCAATCCTGGGAAAGTGGAGTAAGTGGAAAAGAGTAATGCCCTTGATAAGGTGGATTGATGCTGTGGCTGCATCAGTGGGCATAGATAATAGCAACAATTGTGAAGGTAACATGGAACTAGACAGTGTTTCATACTTTTTGTACAATAGGATAACTGAGTTGGAGCAATAAAATTCTCAACTTGTTGCTTTTGTTTTTTTTTTAATTCATGTAATTTTTTTTAATTTTAGCAAAAATCCACACAACAAAACATTCTCCAACTCAACACTATTTCTTTAAGCTTTCTCAGGTTAGAAAATGTTATTTCAGAAGACTTGTTGATCAGAATCGCCTATGGAATTGCTGCATTCATCCCATTTTGCTGAGCACCTGTTTTGCGTCAGGCATTGTTGTACCTTTGAGGAGGGGGCCTGTATTAATGAGCTAAACAGACAAAATTACCTCCTACTATGAGGAAAAGGAATGCCAGGCCCATAGATGTTGAAGAGAGACAAAGGCCTTTCCCTAGAACTGATAGAGAAAGCCTTTCCTCTGGCACCCTGAATTCAAACTGCTAGTCTTTGATACTCCTGAATAAATTGTTAAAAACCTCTGCTTGTTATATTTCTATTGTAGCAGCACCAAATAACTAAGCCAATATAAGATTTTCCATCTATCTGGGGTTACCCAAACAATAACAGCAACAAAGCTTATGGTAGATAAAAGAATTGAGCGCTTTTTGCAAACTATTTTTGTCCTTGTAGGGCTGGTTGTACTTTAAAGTGAGCACCATGAGAGGGTAACCACACACACACACACACACCTCCAAAACAAAATGGAAAGAAACTCCACTGGGTGGAGCTTTCAATAGACACATTTTCCCCTGCTAGGTGAGCATCGAGCAACTCATTATGAGTTGGTGTACCCTGTGGCATTGCCTGGGAAGGTACTCTCTGGTCACAGTGAATTTTTTTTCATAAAAGCATCGAACCTCGTTTTTTTTTGTGATGGCTGATTTAAGAAAGCAGCCTGTGGCTGTGAACTTTTATTTCCTGCTCCAGGAAAAAATGCTGCAGAAATTGTTGTGATGTTGAACACAGCTTACAAGACAGTGCTAGGGGGAAAAAAGTGTACAAGTGAAAGTCACATCATTACATAGCAGACTACTGAAGATCGTGTCCAGCCAAAGAGGGGGTGGCAAAATTCAATCCATGACCAGTAGTATTATATGTTTGACATAGAAGATTTGGGGGAAAATTCTAAGGATGTACTACTATACTACATTTATCTATATTTTATCTTACAGGTTTCAGCACAACATGAACATAATTAGGGAAAATAAGGATTTGGCATGTTTTTATACAACAAAACACTCATGGAGGGGAAAGTAAGTATTCCTTTTGACTTCGGTTTTCTTTCCTTCTATAGAGCATTACTTTAAACATTACTATTGTAATACCTGCCATACAACTAATTAATGCTATTCTGCTCTCCTGTTCTGAAAAGATTATGTGCTTGGTTTAAATGCAGATGCTACATTTAGAATGAACATTAAATAATTGCTCATTTTTCTTTTGTCGTTACTGGTTTTCTATATCTGTCTTGGGAAGAGTCTGGTAAAAACTAAAAGTAGCAATTACTTTTTGGATTCTGTCAAATAATGGATTAGCAGCAGTAATACTAACACGCCAACTTTATCATTCAATGACTACCATGTGTGTAACCCACACATTTTCATATTTGTTTACCATTAGCAGAAAGTATGCCATTAACACTAGTGAAGCTTATTGTCTTTAGATCTGAAATGAAATTTAAAAGTTTCCTTTCATCTTTTTTTTTTTTTTGAGAAAAGTTAATAACACTTTAAAATAGTTGCTTAATCGGACAAAAGCATAGATGCCTCTGCTTTGTCTGAAGACCAAGCTCCCCCTCCCCCAAACCAAATGCATCAAGTCAGTTCTGACTCAGCTTCCTTTAAAGGTTTTCTCAGAGTGTAAGTTTCCACAGGAGCAGATAGTCTCACCGTCCTCGGCTGAGTCACTGTTGGGTTTGACTTAGATAACAGTGATGCGCCCAGCGTAACAGCTAACCTACAACACTCCCAGGGTTCCTTGTCTTTGGAAAATGTATGATAATTCCTACTCCTCAGATTACTGCAAGGATTAAATGAAGCGATATGGAGTATGTAGAAGATTTTAAATTATGTCTTTAATACATTGAGTGTTCAATTAATGGCCCTTGTGGAACACTGATAAAGAAATTTAAGGCTTTTGGAGTAAATGAAGTGTCTCACTCTTTGACAGATACATGACTACTTAATTCCAAATTAGACCTTATGATCAATAACTCACAGTATGTGCACAAAGCAAATGATTTTTGCTCTTACTCTTAAATTTTTTAGGTAGTGGAGAGTGTAGTAGCTTCTTAGAATGATAAAATACTTGAACTTACTCTATTTCTGATTTTCTTTAGCAAGCTATAATATTGAAAGATTTGAGTGTTTATCTTTGTTGCTTTTTAATAATGCAGTGGTGTAAACGCCTGACTTAGGGGCATCATTGTTACCTTATAGAGTAAGAGTTTCTAATATTCTCCAGTTGATTTCATTGAGCCAAGTGAGAGGGGGAAAAATTGGCTTATGTAGGGTAGTATGGGTCTCTTTAGTTCTTTACATCAACCTTTAAAAATGTTGTGTCCCTAAATTATAAATTGCTCATCAAAATGTGACTTCTGTTTTTATTGTCATTATAGCATACAGATATATTAATTACAAAAATGTAGTTCTTTTTCTTTGTGAACTTTTAACTAAATGTAGTCTTCTGGATTTCTTTTAATGTTCTTAAATATTAGTGACTAAGAATTAAGACAACCTTTCCCTTCCCCCCTTTCATGGTAAAATTTAGAGAACTACTTCTGATTTATTTTCATCTCTGATACTTAAAATTTTTTAGAGACCTATTTCTGATTTATCTTATTCTCTGATGTGTGTGTTGAAGCTTTTGGTTTTGTCCTAAATTGCATTTTTATAGATATAATTTGCATATCATAAAATCTAACTTTGGGGAAAGAATTCATTTGGGTTTTAGAATTTTCACAGAGTGGTATAACCATCATTAACTATTTTTAGAGCTTTTTCGTTACCCCAAAAGCAACTTAATAGTAATTAGTGACCTCTCTCTCCCAGCACCTGACTTTTTCTATTTTTTACTGTTGATATAAATGGAATTAACGGAAATGTGATCTTTTGGGACTGGCTTCTTTCACTTGGTCATACGTATTTTCAAGATTCGTCTATCTTGTGGCAATGATGACTGCTTCATTACTTTTATTGTCAAACATCCCATCATGTGGAGGGTATACCACGTTTTGTTTATCCCTTCATCTGTTTGTGGACGTGTGTTGCTTTCACATTTTGGTTACTGGGAGTAATGACGGTATTCTTTTTTGTTTACAAGTATTGAGAGGGTTACATACTCATTTCTACTTGATATATACCTATGCGGTGGAATCGATGGTTCATATGACAAGTCCTTAAACTATTTGAATAAAGCCACTCTTTCCAAAGTGACTGCAATATTTTATGATAATGCAATATTTCTGTCTTCAATAACATGTCTTATTGTCTATGGCTATCCTAGTGGATATTTCTTATAATAGCCTAGGTTAGGACTGCCCTTATGGGTTTCTGAGATGAAGTCTTCTCTCTCCGACAGAACAAGTGGTGTTTTTGAACTGCTGACCTTAGAGTTGGCAGCCCACATACAGCCTACTATGCCAATCATCTTAATTGATAAAGCAAAAAATCAGTGAGTTTGTTTTTGAGAGCTTATTAATCAATACTTGCCTATCATTTTGTCCTAATGTGGTAGCTTGCTTGTTGCTGTCACTGGTATTTCAGATGCCATCAAAGTCACCTAAAGTGAACAGATTTCAGCCAAGCCTTCTTGATGAAGAACAGACTACTATGGCACTGAAAGCCATATGAATAGCAGAAAAGCATTGCTATATACTGAAAAATCTCATGAGTGGCAACAGAACATTGTCACATATAGTACCAAAAGGTGAGCTGCTCAGGTTGGAAGGCACTCAAAATATAGCAGGAAGAGCTGGCTTCTCAAAGTAAAGCCAGCCATAATGACTTGGATGGAATCAAGCTTTTGAGACCTTCATTTGCTGATGGGGCATGACAAAAATAAGGAGAGACAGCTATTAAAAATGAGAACGTGGAATGTATCAAGTATGAATCAAGAAGAATTAGAAGTCGTCAGAAACAAGTGAAATGCATAAAGATTGATAACCTAGGCATCAGGTAGTTGACATGGACTGATATTAGACCTTATGAATCAGGTAATCCATATGGCTTACTTTGTCAGGAATGACAAATTCAAGAGGAATAGCATTGCATTCATTGCCAAACAGAGCATTTCAAGAGTCCAAGAGCCTGTGATTGGATAATGTGTATATGCTTACAAGGAAGGTCTGTCAGTGGTCAGATTTAGGCATCAACCACTAAAGCTAGTAATGATGAATGGAAGAATTCTACCAATTTACATTAAAAATTGATATATAGTTATTGATGATAGAATTTGAATGTTGGAAACATAAGGAACAGCAATTAGAAAATGGCTTTTGGGATAGAAACAAAACTGGAGTTGCACGATAGGATTTTGCAAAACCAAGGCTGCTTCATTCCCAGTACCTTTTTTTCCAACAACAGTTACTTGTACACATAAAATTCCCTAGATAGAGGTCAAATTGACTTCATCTGTAGAAAGAGATGATGAAGAAGCTCAACCTCACCAGCTAAAACAAGGCCCAGGGCTTACTGTGAAGCAGACCTTCAGTTGCTCATATTGTTCAAGCTAAAGGTGAAGAAAATTAAACAAGTCTATGTGACCCAAAATACAACCTTGAGTATATCCCACCTGAATTTGAGGAAAAATCTCAAAAATAGATTTGGTTCATTGAACTAATGACTGAAGACTCAACCAGCTATGGGATAATGTCAAAAAAACATCATACCTAGTGCATTCAAAAGACAGGAGGGGGGAGATCAGCATGGACCTCAAAAGAGATGCTGAAACTTGCTCCTAATCATAATTAAGCACATAGAATAAATGATGTTTTAAGAGCTGAACAGAAAATGTCAGGGCAGCTCAAGAAGATAAAGTATATAGTGAAATGTGCATAGGCCTGGAGTTAGGAAGCCAGAAATGAACACACAGCATATCATAAGTTGAAAGAACTGAAGAAAAAATTTCAAACCTGGAATTGCAGTATTAAACAGTCTATGGGCAAGATCTTGAACAACACAGAAAGTGTCAAAGATGGAAGGAAAATAGTCACTGTGCTAAAAACTAGTCCACATCAGCCATTTTGAGAGAGAGCGTATGATCAAGTACCTCTGGTGCTGAAGGAAGAAGCCCATCCTGTATTGAAGCTATTTGTGAAAAGGAAGGCTCTTGGAATTGATGTCATACCAATTGAAATATTTCACCAAACGGATGAAGCACTCATTCACCAATGCCAAGAAATAGGGAAGACAGTTACCTAGACAAAAAGCTGAAAGAGATCTATATTTATATCCGTTCCAAAGAAAGGCAAGTCCACAGAATGAGAATTCTAGAAGACATTGTGTTTTTGTGGAACCTGTACATGAATCAAGTATTGAACAGAATGAGGGGACCCTGGGGAGCTTGAAAATCAGGAAAAGTGTGCATCAGTGAGTGTTCTAACAGCATACTTAATCTGTGTGCCGAGCAAATAATCCAAGAATACTTGAAGAAGAATGGGGCAGCAGGATTGAAGGAAAGTTTATTAACAACTTGCAATATGCAGGTGACTCTACTTTTCTTGCTAAATTTGTGTAGGACTTGAAGTACTTGATGATGATATTAAGGTTTAGAGTTTTCAATATGGATTACAATTTACTATAAAGAAAAAAAAACCTCACCACTGAGCCAACTGGTGCCATGATAAACGAAGAAAAAATTTAAATGGTTAGGGATTTTATTTTGCTTGGATCCACCGTGCTCATGTAAGTAGCAGTTAAGAGATCAGAGGATGGATGAAATTGGGTATAACTGCATAAGACTTCTTCAAAGTGTTGAAGAGCAAGGATGTCACTTTGAAGACTAAGGGGTACCTAATTCAAGCCATGACATTTTCAGTCGCCACATGTACATGTGAATGTTGGGTGTAGAATAAGGAAGTCTGAAAAAAATCGATGGTGGCAACTTGTCTCACTTTGGACATGTTATCAGTAGATACCACTCCCTAAAAAGAGGAATCATACTTTGTAAAGTTAGAAGGGCATCAAAAAAGACCTTGAAGTTGGATTAACACAGTAGTGCCAACAATGGGCTCAATGCAACAATTGTGAAGACATGCAGAACCAGGCAGTTCTTTGTTCTGTTTGTTGTTCGCACCTACTCAGTGGCACCTAACAACAATGGCTGTGAAGGAGCCCGGGTGGTAGAGTGATTGAAAGCACCATGTAGGTACCTTTCATGATACAGATATCTCATTACTGCCTTTGAAGCCCCTTGAAGCAAGTTTATGCCCTGCAGAAGTGAAAGATGACTGACTTTCTACTCCCATAAAAGGTTGCAGCCCTGGGAACTCACTGTCCTTTAGGGGTGCACTATACATTGGCATCAGCTCCATGCATTGAGTGTATGTGACCTATAGGGTGTCTACAAATCACTGTCTCCTTGACAGCAGTAGGGTTTTAATAGGATTGGGTACTAGTATCTCACTGATAATTAATGATAATCATTTCATGTGATTTATGGCCATTTGGTGAGCTTCCTGAAGGCATGCTTTTCACATCATTTAAGCATTTAAAATTTTGATAAAGTCTAACTCCATTTTTGTTGTTGCTTGTGTTTTCAGTGCCATGTCTAAGAGATCATTGCCTAGTTTAAGTTCTCAAAGACTTACTACAAGGCATTTTTTCCAATGATTTTATTGGGGGCTCTTACAGCTCTTATGACATTCAATACATCATTTGTATCAAGCCTATTTGTACATATGTTGCCATATTCATTTCCAAATATTTTCTGCTTGAGCCCTTGGTGTAAGCTCCTCTTTGCCCCTCCTTTTTTTTTTTTTAATAAATCATTTTATTGGGGGCTCATACAATTCCCATCACAATTAATACATCAATTGTATGCATGCCACATTTGCACACTTGTTGTCATCATCACTCTCAAAACATCCTCCCTCCACTTAGGCCCCAGTATCAGCTTCCCGTATTTCCTCCCCCCTCCCCACACCTCCTCTTACATGAACCCTTAATAATTTACAAGTTGTTAATCCTTTTTCATACCGTACACTGTCCAATGTGTCCCTTCCCTCACTTCCCTGTTGTCTGTGCTGGGAAGGTGAAGGGATCGTGGAATAGAAAGGGGAAACAATTTCAGCGATCTACATGTAATCTCTCAAAATCAGCAGCAGCCTTGGAGAAAGGCTGGGCTTCCTACTCCAGTCAGCAGTTCCAGCCGTCTCGGAAACACTGGGGTCACAGACAGTCAGCATTGACGCGATGGCAGTGAGAGTGAGTTTGAGTTGGTAATGCTCATTTATGTAGCCTAACTCTGAAGTATTTTTCAGTATATTCTAATGTAAAAAAGTATATTCTAATGACCACTTAATAAAACTTAAAACCAAATAAAACTTCTTTATTGTTTCAGAGTTGCTAGCTGAACTTCCTTTCCGGAAATAAGTCTTTATGCACCCCACTTTGCATGTGATTTTAGGGATTTAGAACCCATTTTAGGAAACTATGCATTTATGTGCACGTCTTAAACTTATCCCTAATGTTTCACAAAATATTCTGTAATATATGGATCTTATTGAAATTAATAAATACTGTGTAAATAATGTTTTATTCTTTTGCCTAAATGAAAGGGAACCTTCCTATGTAGTCCCTTTTAGAATCTTCATGTGATCCATTTCTGCGACCCCTGTATGTCTTCATTGTGCATCTGTTGGCCTGCAGGTATCTTAGCACAGGGTCATTCACCACCAGTATAGCTTCCTTGATTGGCAAAGGAAGTTTTCTTCTATGCCTGCTGCTTTCCCCACTTGTAAACTATGATTTAATTGTGTGTTCTATAGAGCAAGGGGATGTAAATTACAGGAAAATGCTTTCATGAAAGAATAAAATTTCCATTTTAGTCAATTACCAGGCCTATTCAGACAGAAAGGAAGGTGCAGATGATGCAGTTTAAGCAGAATTATAAATTTCATAGCAGACTTCAGAATAATGTTCAAAACCTAGATTCTTGACATGCTTTGGATGGAAATTACAATTAAAGTCCACCTGTGGATCATTTTATGAATTACACATATTAATTACCAAACCACTGAGAATTCTCACCTAGTCACCTGGATCCAGAACGTTAGCTATCACCGAATCAAAAGATTCTCAGCCATTGAGTCAATGCCAACTCATAGTTCCCCTGTCTGTCGGCCAGGATAGAACTGCCCTTAGGAGTCTCTCAGGCTGTAACTCTTGACGGGAGTAGACAGCCTTGTCTTTCTCCTTCGGCATGGCGTATGGTTTCAAGACTTCTGCCCCTCTTATCCCAGTGTGTCATCACTATACCACCAGGGCTCCTTATAATGATCACAGATACCTCTTTTTTAAAAAAATAGTTTTATTGGGGGCTCTTACAGCTCTTGCACATCAGTTTTATCTAGCATATTTGTACATATGTTGGCATCTTTGTTTTATAAACATTTACATTCTATTTGAGCCCTTGGTATCAGCTCCTCTTTTTACCCTCCCACCCTCATGACCCCTTGATAAATTATAAATTACTATTTTCGAATCTTACACTGACCACTTTCTCCTTCCCCTCCTCCTCTGCCTACCTCCTCCTACCCTCCTGGTTTTGCTACTCCTATGTCTGTACTTGAGGGGTTTATCTGACTTGTATTCTCTGTGTCCTGAGTTCTTATATGTTCCTGTGTACGTGCTCCCGCCTAGCCCACCGGTAGTGAAAAAGCAGGATTGGGGTCATAGTGGGGGGTGAGATGATAGTTGGGGGGTCAGGAGTACGTCTCAAGGAACCAGTGCTATACTTCACCCTGGTTCACTCATCCTTTGTCATCCTTCTGTGAGGGATGTCTACAGATGGATTTTGGGTGTCTGCTTCATCTTCCCTCATTGTCAATAATATGTTTACTTGTTTCTTAGTTTTGGTTCTTCCAATGCCTATTAAAAGTCTGGTGTGCTTCTTCCATATGGACTTTTTTGCTCTTGGCTGGATGGACACTTGTTTGCCTTTAAGACCTCAGACGCTATATCTTTTGATAGCAGGGAACCATCAGCTTTCTTCACCACATTTGCTTGTACACCTATTTTGTCTTCAGCGATCATGCATCACAGAATGCCAGGTTGTTAGAACAAAGTGTTTTTGCGTTGAGGGAGGGCTTGAGGAGAGACCCAAAATCTATCCACTTACTTAACCTATTGCCATATAGATATATGTCCACAGACCAATACCTATATTTTTTTAATTAATGTACTTACAGAAGTACACACCCGTGTTTATACCTCTATCCACAGCTTTGTTTCCTCTATCTTTCCTCTGTTTCCTTTTACTTTCCTCCTGCTCCACTATCACGCTCTCCCTTTGTGGCAGTCACCGATCTCTGCTGATTCCATCACTGGGAGCGTAGGGGTAGAGTCTAGCTTGTCATTATGGAGATAGCCAATGGGGTCTCTGTGTGGGCATGACTTTCGCCTGAGACTTCTGGGAAGTCTCGTGGTATTTCCCAAT
The DNA here is from genome assembly GCA_004026705.1 of Nesogale talazaci. Classification (NCBI taxonomy): domain Eukaryota; kingdom Metazoa; phylum Chordata; class Mammalia; order Afrosoricida; family Tenrecidae; genus Nesogale; species Nesogale talazaci. Next base: position 34,230 of record PVJH01003808.1, on the reverse strand, counting down.
TGGAGGAGAGAGACTTGGCTCAGTCTTTTGGAGACAGTCTATAGTCAAGACAACACAGCAGCATAATACATAGACCCTGAGTCATGGAGACTGGAGGAGCCAGAGAAGAAGTCGCATGAGCTTACCCTGATGGAACCAAACTTCTGGGGCCAGAGAAGCCACCTGGAGACTCCTACCAGTGCTGAGATGCACCTGGAGACTCCTACCAGTGCTGAGATGCACCTGGAGACTCCTACCAGTGCTGAGATGCTTGGGAGACCACGGGGAGACCCCTACCAGCACTGACATGCTTCTACTTCCAATGGATACTGCTGATGGACCCTGAACCCTGGAAACGAGGAGCTATGGGGAGACCCCTGCCAGCACTGGGATGCTTCTACTGCCACTGGACACACAAGACTCTGCACCCACTGGCCTGTGATTGTCCTGCTGTCATTGCATGTGCTTCGTGTGTCAGAAGGAGACATTATAGACAGGTATCAGATATATGGGCTAATAGCGCGGACATATGTCCTTGGACTGGACTGGGTTGGGATGTTTTCTCAGTATTTCATTCTTGTGTATAAACCTTTCCCTTATATACATATGCGTGTTTATGAATTTGTTTCTCTAGTCTAACTGGACTAACACACCCTTCTTTTGCCTCTTAGTACTTCCTCTCAACTAGATGGTTGTTGCTCCCACACTCCCAGGATCTCTATGTTCTCCTCGTGGTTCATGTTTAATTTCCTACTTGGTCCCCTCTCTGTGGAATGGTTTCTCACAGTCTCCCTTCTCCTCCCCTCAAGTCCCTATGGAACTGCCGGTCCCCTTGCTTTGGCCTTGGTCTTGCTTCCCATGCCTATCTTATATAGGTCGACAAACCAACAATAGCGGAGACAAAGCAAAAATAAAAGATTGAATAAAAAGAGGAAAAAATAAAAATAAGTAGCTACGATGAAAAAGCATACATTGTTCCAGGTATGTCCACTGACCCTTTTTGACTATCTCCACACTAGGCCTGAGGGTGGGGAAGGGCATTCCAGGAACTGCCCCTCCTAGCCTGAAATTTATTTTTGGCACTTCTTAGGGGCTTTGTGGCTTGGCTTTGCTCCTGTTGCTAACCTGTTCATTTCTCATCTTGGTTCACCCCACTGTGGGGTTTCAGACTGGACTCACTCCCCCTCGTGTGCCCCCGGAGTTGTCTTCTATTGCTGCACGCTCCAGCGAAGGGATATCATGTCTCAAGCGATTGTCGGCCGAGACCTTTTTGGGACATGTAGGGAAAGGGCCCTTTGAGAGCCAGAGCTACCTGTGAGCAGCCATGTAAGGTACAATTGATTGTTCCCTCCCCAGTGGAAAAAGAATAGGGGAGAAAAAGGTGCAAAGAATCAGTCAGTACCCTGACACCAGCAGAAGTAATGGTGCCCTGCTATTCGTGCCAACTACTGTGAGAAGGGATCACGTTAGAAGTCCTTGAAAAGACAGAGTGGGAGGAAAATGCGGAACAGACTTTAGAAGCATAAAAAAGCAGGGATACTGGTATAGTGGTCAGGTAGGAGATCGAGGGAACCCCTTAGACAAGTGGTTCTCAGCCTGTGGGTTGCTACTTCATTGGGGGTTGAATGACCCTTTCACAGGAGTCACCCAATTCATAGCAGTAACAAAATTATAGTTATGAAGTAGCATCGAAAATAATCTTATGGGGGGTTACTATGACATGAGAAACTGTATTAAAGATTCCCAGCATTAGTTAGGTTGAAAACCACTACCTTAAACTGTGGCCCTTTGTGCTAGTTCAAGTCTGGCATTGAAGTTGCCCCTAAGACTCAATTTCAGCCAAATCAAGAGAATGATCTACAAGGAAACAGTCATACTAGGAAGATATGCATATCTTAGAAGAATCAACATATGAGATCAAAAGGCACCTATACCCAATGACCATTACCCAAGTTCATAAAGGCTAGAGAAGGAGGAAGAATGAAAACAGGAAAAACCACTATTTGGTTTTGGCAGCTTGATTCTTTGATTCTTCCATTGCTCTTCAACAATGCAGTAAATGGCAGTAGAGTGCAATGTCTGATCTCAGGCTTTTCTGTTTCCAAGAGGCAGGAGTCAGACAAGGCTCCATGCTCTAACCTCCTTTACCTATTCTGACTCCCAACTGTTCTTCCCACACCACTGATATCCCTGCTTGGTTTGAGAATTCTAGCAATGGCCACACAGAACTCACAGTGCTCACAATTAAAGGGATTGATGAGGGAAGTTAATAGCTACCACATTTTTTGATCTTCTCGGCCAGCAGCCAAGGATACACTTTTTGGTCTTCTCAGCCAACAGCCAAGACTTTCTTCCGTGTCATGAGGCAAACAGATATCTCCACTTTTCAGCTTCTCAGTCAAGTTAGAGCCAAGTTGTTCCAGTTCTCAGCCTCATGGTAGCCTATTCTTACTCCTCTTCTTAATCTCAGCTGCTTAGTCTCTCAGTTTATGCCTTCTTGGGCCAGGAAGTCTGCCTGCCTGTCACTCAGTCCTACAGTTCCATTGGCTAGGACCTTATAAGGAAAAGGTACCTCATAGTCTAAGCTCAGCACTGCTCCTCTGAGTCTGTGCCATAGTCTGTGATAATATCTGATCTTATCATTCTCCACCACTTCAGACAGATCTTGAATGGGCTCTTCTAAAGTCCATTGGGTTTCTCTCCTCTCTCCTGATACTTCAGAGGTGGATCATCCTTATAGCCAGGAAGGTAGATGGTAATGAAAATTGACCAAGCCCCTATATTAGTGTTACATATATCCCATTTGCATATGCATTGCAGAGGACTGAATAGTAGAGCCATATTAAGAAATTGCACTCTATCACAGCCAGCTTCATAAGTTAAATATATTGACTTTTTTTGTTTGCCTTATTCAAGTCTAACTTTAAAAAATAATTTTATTGGGTGCTTATACAACTCTTACCACAATCCATACACACGATACATCAATACATCCGTTGTGTCAAGCACATTTGTGTATTTGTTGCCCTCATTATTCTCAAAACATTTACTTTTGACTCAAGCCCCTGATATCAGCTCCTCCTTTTTACCCCTGCCTTCTATCCTTATTCCTTCCCTCCCCCCTGTTAATTTATGTCACTATTTTTCCATGTTTTCAACTGATGTCACCCCTCACCCACTTCTCTATTGACCATTCCCTAGGTAGGGGCCATATGTAGATCCTTGTAATGGGTTCCCCCCCTTCTACCTCACCTTCCTTCCACCCTCCCGGTATCCCCACTCTTACCACTGCCCTGAATCTACTCTGGATTCCCCGTGTTTCCAGTTCCTATATGTACCAGTGTACATCCTTCAATCTAGCTGGATTTGTAAAGTAGAATTGGGATCATGATAGTGAGGATGAGAAAACATTTAAGAACTAGAGGAAAGTTGTGTGTTTCATTGGTGCTACATTGCATCCTGACTTGTCTCCTCCATGCAACCCTTCTGGAAGGCGATGTCCAATTGGCTACAGATGGGCTTTGAGTCCCCAATCTGCACTCCCCCTCATTCATAATGATATGATTATTTTTCTTTGTTGCCTGATCCCTTCAACACCTCATGATCACACAGGCTAGTATGCTTCTTCCATGTGGGCTTTGTTGCCATTTGTTTACTTTCAAGCCTCTTAGAACGCGGACACTATATCAGTTTGATAGCCAGGCCCCATCAGCCTTCTTCATATTTACTTATGCACCCATTTGTCTTTAGTGATCCTGTCAGGAAGATCAGCGTCATGGAATGCCAGTTTAATAAAACAAAGTGGAATGTCTAACTTTCTTATGCATATGAGGTGAATGAAAATACCCTGGCTAGGATCCCACGCAAAGTAATATTCTCATTTATCAACATTTTAAAGAGGTCATGTGCAGCATATTTACCCATTGTAATGCATCCTTTGATCTCTTGACCGGCTGCTTTTATGAGCATTGACCTGATCCTAGCAACATGAAATTCTTGACAACTTCAATCTTTTCTCCATTTGTCGTGATGTTACCTAATGGTTCAGTTATGAAAATTTTGATTTTCTTTACATTGGATTGCAATCCATACACGGGCTACAACTTTTTTTGGGGGGGGGGCATCACTGCCCTCTGGTGGTGGGAGTAGGAGGCCCAGCCTTTGCTCCTGTGGAGCCGCTGCTGGAATTGAACCTCCATCCCAGTGGACTGCAGTCCCATGCACAACCACTACGCCACCGGGGCTCAGCCCACGGGCTACAATTCTTAACTATCCACAAGTACCTCCAGGTCTATAGCAAGCAAGGTTGTGTTATCTGCATATTGAAGGTCAGTAAGCCTCCCTCCAGCCCTTATAACATCATTCTTCTTCATTTAATCCAGTTTCTCTGATTATGTATTCAGCGTAGAAATTTATTAAGTATCGTGAGATAATACAACCCTGACACACATCTTTCTTGATTTTAAAGATACTGTATTCCCTTATTCTGTTCATATACAGGTTCCACATGAGAACGATAAACTATTCTGGAATTTCCATTCTTCTCAAGACTATCTATAGTTTGTTATATCCCAAGCAGTCAAATGCCTTAGCATAGTTAATAGGACACAAGTAGGCTTCTTTTTCGTATTCTTTGCTTCCTCTTTGAGAAACCTTGCACTTCAGCCAGTTTCATTACTCAATGGATTAAAATGTAGTTCAAGTACCCGGTGTCCAAGAAAGAACTGTAGGTTCTCTGTGGATCCTACCAACAACTAGATATTAGTAACAACAGTGTATTTTTTAAATGATTTAGGGATGGAACTAGGGATGATAGGCATCAGAAAGAGAATTCAAATTGTGAAACTGAAAGACCACCTTGGAATTACAGGGTCAATTTTGTGTAGAAGTATATTGTGTGTGTGTACACAAATTTATTGTGTGTGGGGCGAAAGTTTACAGAGCAAATTAGTTTCCCATTCAGCAATTGTTACACATTATTTTGTAACATTAGTTGCAGTTCTTTTCAGTGTAACAGTACTTTTCCCACTTCCTCCCTGGGTTCCCCATTTCCATTTGCCCATCTTTCCTGCCCTTCCTGCTTGCTGTTCCTTGCTTTGGGGCAAATGCTGCCCTTTTTGTGTGTTCTGAAGAGCATGTTCTTCATAGGGTTTATTGTTCACCTTATTATATGGCTGAAAGGTGAGCTCTGAAAGTGGACTCAGTTCCAGCTTCCAGGATGTGTAAGGGCTGCAGTCTTTGGAATTCCCCCAGCTTCTCTCCATCAGACCAGTGTGTCTTGAAAGATTGAATTTGGTCTTCATTTCTCGCCCATTCTGCCTAGGAATTTATATTCTGATACCCTGATCAGATTGGTTGATTGTAATAGTAGTAGAGCAGTGTGTTTGTGTCCTCCTTTTAGATATTTGTACACATTGTTTACTTGTCTTTTGGGGGTGGGGCATCACTGCCCTCTGGTGGTGGGAGTAGGAGGCCCAGCCTTGCTGCTGGATTTGAACTTCCAACCCAGTGGGCCGCAGTGGGCCGCAGTCCTGTGCACAACCACTACGACACTGGGGCTCAGCCCTGTTTACTTGTCTTTGATTTTCCTTTATCTTTACTCCTCATGGGAAGACACTAGTAATTAAATCTTCGGTGTACAGAGTCTAGGTCCCTAGTCACTGTCACAGAAGTGGAGTGCATCGCATGGTTTTAGTGGAGTGTGCTCTGCAAACTGATGTGAAATTCTGTGGCGGTGATGGCTTTCTGAAGCTTGGGGGCCTGGTCCCTCCAGGTGTTTGGTTACAGCCCGAGGCACTGCTATATACCAGGGTATGTTAGCAACATGGAAAGGTGCTTCAAGACGTTTGTGGACAAGTGAAATTATGAGAGAATTTTGATTTCTTGAAACCTTTCAAGACTCAATAATACAAATAACAGGAGCAAGATGAGGCTATCTGTTCTGGTGAAGATTTACAGTCTGAGGGACCCTGTTGTGGGGTAGCTATGAATAGACATTGACTTGATGTGGTAGTTTTGTTTTTGGAAAGATACATATGTAGTATCTATGTAGGCTTACTTTTGAGGAACAGTTATCATGACCAGTAGTACTCCTTATATACTTGAGTATAAGCCGACCTGAATGTCAGCTGGGGCACCAATTTTACCATAAAAAAAGCATTAAAAATGTGCTGACAAACTTGGCTAATACTCAAGCATACATGGTAAATAAGGGAATTTAGTTCCTTTGCACCAGTGATAAATAATAAAAACTAGCCAATGGTGGTCAGGGTGTTAATAGAGGTACATGCCATATGTGTTAGGTAGCCAGGTATCATATACGACGAGGATGAATCAGAAAGTATTGCTGTCACAAAAATCACAGAACCTGTATTAAGCAAAAATATCCAAAAGTGGAGCTTTAGTTATCTGGATCTGTACACTTCTGAAGACAGTGTCCACATCTCTGACTCTTCCTTGAGAGAGTCTGCACGCTTTGATTTATACCATATCAAAACAGTAGTGAGGACATCCTTGAGAGACTCAAAATGGGTTTCTTTTCAATGTCCTTTTGAGTTTGGGGAACAGCAAGAAGTCTGAAGGGTCAAAATCAGGGCTAGAGAGGGGCGGGGGGGCGGGGGGCATTTGACCAATAAAATTTTCCTACAGCAGCTTTTCTCCCTTGAAGAATGAGCGGGTACTTTGTTGTGACAGGGAAACATTTCTTGGTTCAGTTCTCTTTGCCTTTATCTCACCAGTACAGTTTTCAGTTTTCTTCAGACCTCTTCTTCATAAGCTTTCTAGGTCCTGTCAGAAGATCTGCTAAGATTGCCCCTTGCAGCTCTCCGTCTCCCCAACCTGAACTGACTACTCTCTCCTGGGAGTTTCACTGAGGCAGCAATCCCTTTGGAAGCCACTATTTTGATGAGCTTGTTTTGAAGACACCCTGTGAAGAGTAAGACAAGTGTCTTTCTCAGAGGACTTGTCTGCAGTCACTACTAATTGCAGTAACACTTCAAAAGACATTTTTTTGCAGTAAACATGTGCACATTGAAAATGATGGCAACAAGTGTACAAATGTGCATGATACACTGTATATATGTATGCATTGTGATAGGAACTGTATGAGCCCTCGATAAAGAGATTTATTCTAAACGTGCATCTATGAATGCAATAGCATTAGTACTAATACTTTTTGACTTACCTGGTACAGGCCCAGCTATGTAAACACTTTCTTCCAACTCTGATGAGATCTTTTTCACTTATGTCAGACTCATTTGCCTCAATTCTCCCCACCACCTGACTTCATATTGTTATTCATTTCATTTCATTTCCATTGGCCTATAACTCATGTCCTTCAGTTCAATCGTTTAGTCATATGAAGAAGAGTTAGGAAATCGCTATCCCAGGACACTTTCTTGCTTTTCATTCTCATGGTCATCAGCCCCCGTTTCCGCCGATGGCCACTGCCACAGACCTAGGCAGTCATTAACCCCGTTACTGTCCGGATGCATCTAGCATCCTGAATTCTGTATACATAGGAAGCCATACAATACAGAAGTAAAACCAACAGTGACAAAACAGAACACTTCAGTCAAAAAGGAAGCAGAAGCTATTAAAAACAAATATTTTAAAATGGGTCAAAGGGATATCCAATGATAGAGAAGGTGTTAAAATTTAACCTAACCACTTTACAATGATTGCTGTCTGATAGCTAAGCTGCTCACACTCTGGACTATGGTCAGAGGGGCTTCCATGGATTGTCTCAGTTCTTGACTCAAGAGATTAAGGGACTTGAATTTTGACATGTAAAGTTTGAAAATGCTTTTTAATTTTTTTCCCCAGTAAACATGATTGAAATGCAGTGAGTTATTATGCTTCTTCTAGCCTTAGTCTTTTTTTTTGGGGGGGGGGGGGGGCAGGAGGCATCCCTGCTCTCCAGTGGTGGGAGTAGGAGGCCCAGCCCCACTGCTGGAATTGAACCTCCGTCCCAGTGGGCCGCAATCCCACGCACAACCACTACGCCACCGGGGCTCAGCCCTAGCCATAGTCTTTATAACTTCCACCAAATGACTTTATTCACATGTGCCTGCATAAGAGAAAGTGAGGTATGATTGAATTGTGAGTGATTATTAACAAGATTGTAAAAACTTGGAACTCTTAACAGGGAGGGTGATGGTTTGACTAATTTGCCATTCTGCCGGATTTAAAATGAGCCATCTCAGAAGTATGGTAGAATAGGTGCTCTCACCATCGTCAAGAGTGGACACATCCCGTGGACCCCGGAGGCCTCCTTGGAATCAGCCATGGTCAGCCAATGTGGTGATCTTCTTTTCCCCTTGTGAAGTCAGAGGTTGGATGCGAGCCCCACACCCTTCTTTTACAAGAAAGTGTTGTTTTGTTTTGTTTTGCTATTATGAGACAACAATGGTAGAAATTCTGGGTGGAAGAGCATGATGTAATGGTGGTTAATTTTTTTCAAGTAGCGTGTTATTCCGGTAACACTTGTACATGTCTACTCTTTACGAAGTAGTTATAGTATCTGCTTTAGCTTACATTCTCTATAGAAGCAAAATCCATGTAGTTTATATATCAAGAAATAGTGTCTGCTTATATTGGAAGCAGGACACAGTCCTGAAGAAAATTCCCATTAGTTGAGTGGATCAGGGTTGTGCTTGGAGTAAGGAGGGTATTGGATCCCACCCTGATCTCTTTATAGCTGAATGATTGCTCATAGCTGACCCTGTTATGGAGGTGATTATATTGTATTAGGTCACATCATGGGGAATTACTAGGACTTAAGTGCCAACATGTGGTGACTCCTGACCGAGACACGTTGACACAAATCCTTAACTATCATAGTATCCAGATCTGAAACTAATGTTCAAACAAATACTACCAAAAATCTTAGCCCTTGCTTTGTTGAAGTGAATTTCAGCTGTTTGATTGCAGGCCAGTGAATTGTCTTATATGGGTCTTCTAGTGATAGTCTGCAATTCCCACTAAATGACATTTGTCTGATAGGTTTGAGTAAGATGAAATGAGGGAAGATGCTGGTAGGAGTTTGTGATTCAGTTGTAATTGTTAATAGGGCTAAGTGTGACTGTAACTCTTAACAATTGCCATGCTCTTGGGTATAATTATGGGCCTTCTCAAAAGCCAGCTGAAGGGGTGGAGGGACGACCACTGAGAGAGCATATCCAGGGGTGGAGCATGCCATTTGGCTCCTGAGATCTTTGCACACCAGACTTCCTTGATTCAGGATACAACTGGAGTCAGTTGTGACAGTAAAGGAGCGACAGAGGTATTAAAGCATGAGCCAGAGTAATGACATTTCTAGCGCATGGAGCAATTAAAGTTGAGTGCTTCAGGTGGAAGGATAGCTTAACTGGGGTGCCTCCAGGTAATTAATTAATTGAGTTTGACTTGTGATCTTTGGAGGTTGAACTGAACATCTTAGGGCTGAAGCTTATGATGAGAGGCTTATCCTTTCCGCATTCATCGGCAGACCTGAAAGAACTCTAACATCGCACAAGCAGAGCAGAAACTAAGGGCCATGCTCACTGAGAGTCGAGCTCAGTATTTTTATCCTGAGCTTTTATAACCTATTAGCTTTGTTGAAAACCTCATAATCATAAGGTCTGTGAGTTACGTCCACCAGTGCAATAAACTACCAAACTCAACTGAAAAGTATAGCTGTCAGAGGAACAGTTGGTGTCAGAATTGGTGGAACGTTTGAGGGTGGGGCATGTCTGACCTCAGCCTCCTAGGATTGGCCTTGTGCAGCTTAATTTTCCTTCCTCCTTGCGAATCTGGAGGAAGTCAGATGCACACCCTTGCCAAGTTTGACACTGAATTAGCTAAATGTAAATGTTGGGAGGCAACCAAATCTCGAAAGACTACCTTATTTTAAACATTTTAAAATTTGACATTAAAAATGTAAACATTTTCTATGAAATCTCAAAGTATTACACTTTCAGCTTTAACCTCAGTAGTCTGCTTTCTTAGCACAAGTTTGCTACAAAGTCTTATCACCAATTCCTATGGGAGTAAAATGTCTTAGATAAAAGTATTAAACTGGGCTGAGCCCCGGTGGTGTAGTGGTGGTGCACGGGACTGCGGCCCACTGGGACGGAGGTTCAATTCCAGCAGTGGGGCTGGGCCTCCTACTCCCACCACCGGAGAGCAGTGCTGCCCACAAAAAAAAAAAAGTATTAAACTATTAAAAGTATATTTGAATGACATTACTTTTCTGTATCTAAATAACGTAAGTTAATGTGTTATTTAAATCAGGTTACTTAATCCATCGTATTAAATATGTAGATTGCAACAGTTATGATAGTGCATCATGTAGTTTCCATATCTTCAGCAATCTCTTCAGGAGGACAAGCAGCAAGTAGGCCCATAAACATTTGTTTGAGAAAGAGAACATGTACTTTTCTGATTTACGGAATCTCATTGCCCTTATTTTGACATGGAGAGTAGGTGACATAGTAAAGGATGAGGGAAAAAGTCTCTTAGTTACAAGTTACTGTAACTAAGAGATAAAGAGCATTCAGATATTAATTCCTGAATCTGAAATCTAGAGGGACTTTGGGGCCATCTTTGGAGATTTAAGACTAACTTGTAAAGGTGTTTTACAGGCATAGGAGTTTTTGCCTTACTCTTCAACAGAAGTCCAGTTGCTTAACAATCTAGAAAAGGGAAGACGCTTTGTGGAGGAAGCTGTAGAAGCTTTCCTTTGATTTCTGCATATGCATATTTGCATGCATATATATATATATATATATATATATATCTGAATTACTAGTTGTGATAATGCTTTTGGCCTAATGTACACCTCCAGTGAGGATCGTTTTGCTGAGAGCTCTAGAATGTGCTTTGTCCAATAAGGTAGCCATTTGGGTTAAACATGCGTAGCTATTTTAATGTAACGTCATTATAAAATGTATTATTTTAATCCCTTCTTATCAACCTTGCAATTTTTAATGGAGGTTGATTTATTCTAGGCTTTCAAATTTATCCATTTTGAGTTATATGTAACTTTTTCTTTTGGAAATGTATTCTGTATCTCTCTCTTGTTGTAAATGCGCTCTTATTCCCAATAGACTTGGCATTTTTTTTGAGTAATTTTACTATTAACTTAAAAATTAATAAGATTTTACTTACAAAGAATAAGGTCTACTCAATTTTAAATGTCGTTCTAAATTAGTTTCACTTTTTAAAATCTTTCCCTTAAGGATATAGTCATAAAACACCCCACAATGCCTTTTCCCTTGAAGATTGGTGAATTTTAGTAAAGGAAGTGAAAATTGCTTGTGTGTTAGCTAGGCTCTTCCCACTTTTATAAAATTGCAACACTTTGGTAGGTAATTGCTTACATGGAAATGATTCAGATTCCAGGATATTGCTCAGAATGAACAGTTGTAGGACATAACTTTTCCTTCCTTTCCATCATGATTTCGTTCAGAGGATATTTTGAAAGCACTGGTAGTAAGCAGTGTCTTTTTTAAAAGGAAACATCACTCGTTTAGAACCTTTAGGCAAAAAAAGAAAAAAAAAAACTTTAGGCATTCTAAGTCAGGATTTGCTATATTAATCTATGCTAATAACATAAGGCTGTTTGCTTCAGTCTATTTCTGTTTGAGTCTTAATCACCTATATTAAAATAAGTGATGAAAAGAGATTTTAACACATAACATTTTAAGCATTAAAAAATGGGATTATAGAAGGAAGATTTTTTTAGTGACCATTAAGTAGCTAACATTTTTCTATGTAGTGAAGTATTCTCCTGCTCTTTTATTTTTCCCCTCCTGGTCTTAATATCATCCTTATGTTTATAAAATTCTTATTTTTGTTTAAACCAAATTTAAGCATTTATTTTCTTTTGTAGGTATAAACGTGTCTTTTCCATTGGAACCCATGCGATTACTACATATAATCCCAATACTTTAGAAGTAACAAATCAGGTAAGCTATATGAACTCCATTTGAAAGCCATGATAACACCACAAACCCTTTGTCCTGAAATAACTTTACACTAGGACAAATGTGCTTATATAATGTTCCTTTCTCAGAATCAAATATATGAGAAGAGAGAGCACATGCTTATTTTTCTGTTCTAAAGGATGTAATCTTTTGAAGTGTTTCTGAATGGCACCACCTCTTGTATGTATAATTAATAAATTAGTACTTTGTAACATTTAAGGATTATTTTGTTACTGTAATATACATGGAGACATTAAATCATGAGTGAAACTGAAGTAAAATAGAAAATATTTATTGGAATAAAGTAGCTGTTAGTAAAGGCTAAACTCACCAAGGATAAATGAACCTAGTCTAGCCTATTTTAATCTTTAGGCATACTGTTGTTGTTTTTTTAATGGATGCAGGAATACAATTTATTCCTTGGCTTGTTTCACTTTTTTTTATTTTAATTGCTTTGAGTTGTTGTCATTATATTTGAAATACATGTTTCTTTTAAAATAAGATGTTATTGTTATCTCCAATGACTAAAAATTTTAGATGCAGTTATATACTAGGACATAACTTTTAGATCTCTTCATTATTTTGTACAATGTAGCTTGTGTACTATGTTGTGCAATTTTACTACGCAGATTAGCTATTGCATTTCTCTTTATTATAGCACCTGTTGAAGGTTATTTTGTTTTCTTTTTTGTTAGTGGCCTTATGGAGACATTTGTAGCATCAGCCCTGTGGGAAAAGGACAAGGAACAGAATTCAACCTCACTTTTCGTAAAGGCAGTGGAAAGAAGTCAGAAACTTTAAAATTTTCTACAGAGCACAGAACAGAACTTCTTACAGAAGCATTGGTAAGAAAGATTTCATGTTAACTAAAGTTCTCTCTTTTCTTGGTAAAGTGAAACATTGGCATTACATCCATTGAAGTATAGCCTCCAAACTAACTAACCTTTTTTCCTATGAATATTTGACTTGTTACTGAGAAATTCTCACTTTTCTTTCTTTTATTTTTTTCTCACTTTTCTTTCACTGAAGACTGGAAACTCCTATATATCTAATAATTAATAAATTATCTTCTTAAGTGCACATATAGGAGGAAGCAATTGCATATTTAACTCATATACTTCTTTGATAAAGAACTTGTATATACTTTAATATCCTTGAACTCTTATCAGTAGTATCCTTTTTAATAACAAGGTAACCAAACTGGGATTTTACTTGTTTGGGGTAGAAAAGTCTGGATCATTTTTCTCCCTTATCAGTTGTTGTTGGTTTTTTTGTCATAAACTGTGGTTGTTTTCTCTTTCAGAGATTTAGAACTGATTTTTCAGAAGGAAAAATCACAGGAAGGGCAAGTATTTAATCTTCATTAATATGTATTTTTATTTGTGTGACTGCCACCCTTTGTTTTAGAAATCATTCCATAGTCTGTGCATGTGCATTCTTTCGATGGCAAAGCTAAAGGGAAATAAGGAAATATTTTCATGTTCCATGATACCATGTGATAGATGAATAGGACCAGGAAATTGAAATGTGAGGAATTAGGGTTAAGACTGCTAATATTGCTGGTTGGGGGCGGGGGAAGGGGCGGTAATTTCAGCCAGAACCACGAAAGTCGTCCTTATAAAGCATTCTAGACAAGTAGGTAAGTCATGTTCGAAGTATGCATCGAATGTGTGTTGTATGTGTATTTCCTGTTTTAGAAGCATTCAGAAGGATCCAGTGGAGTGCACTCTGGGATGTGGCAGGGGAGTCGTGGTTGCTTAGTAGAATCCAAGATCAGCGCTTTCAGGCTGAGCCCCGGTGGCGTAGTGGTTGTGCACGGGACTGCGGCCCACTGGGATGGAGGTTCAATTCCAGCTCCACAGGCGCAAAGGCTGGGCCTCCTACTCCCACCACCAGAGGGCAGTGATGCCCAAAAAACAAGATCAGCACTTTCAGGGGTGGGAGAAATAGTAGCTTATGCTTGAATTTCTTTTTGTGAGCAAGTTGTGACTTTTATAAGAATTCCTAAATATAAAGCATATTTAAAACCCCTGGCTTCTAGCAAGAGGTGGGAACTGAATTTTCATATGCCGGTGTCACCATTTTCTGCCTTTCTCAGACTCCTCATCCTTTCTAAGGGTTTGTTTTGGCGTCCCAGAAGCCGCACTGATCTCAGTGTGAGCACTTGCTGGTAGCCCAAAAGAAATTTAAAGCCACTTTTATGGCAACTTGTTTCTTTTTCCTGAGGAGCCACAGTTAAACTTTTATAACTCATAAATAAGCAAGTCTCTTTGCATATCGTACTAACAGCCAAGTTTTCTGTATATCTCATCTGTCTGCAAAACCGCTGCATCCCAAAAGCATTTTTAGCAGATCTTTTTTTAAAGCTTTCCTTTGTATCATTTAATTTAATACTTTTCAAAACGCCGTGGTGGAAACAGTATCTAATTTTTTAAAAAGTTTTATTGACTTACCATTCAGTGGTTTAATCATTTTTAAAATGGTTGTACAATTGTCACCATCTATTTTAGAAACATTTTCTTCTGTTTTATTCTCGCCACTCCACTACCCCCTCTCCCCCCAACATCCTCTGTCATAACCCTAAGAAACTATTAATCTAATCACTGCCTCTGTAGATTTACCTATCCTGGACTTCATACTCAGGAAAACATACAAGAAAAAGCAAAAGGGAAATTAAAACACACACACACACACACACACACACACCAAACAAAACAGAAAAAACTCCATTGAAAAGAAAGCAGGAAATGTTGAAAACTAGAATAAATTTAAAGTGGGTCGAAAGGGAGAACAGATAGTAACGCGCAAACGTTGAACCGAGCTGCATCTGCTGGCAGTCCAGAGGTTGTGTGGAGGGCTGCAGTCCGCGGGGTCAGCCATTAAAACCGCCGGCAGCTCCTCAGGGTAAAGACCGGGCTGTCTGCTTCCAGAGGTAGTTCCTGTCAGTCGCAGGGACATGATGGCAGAGAGTGCTGCAGTGAGTAGTCTTCATTAATCCACTTTCTTACCAATGTACTCTGTCCGAAAGGAAGGCCGTTTACATTCTTGGTCAACGGTCAGTGGGAATTCTCCAGAGCTTAACCTGCTTGTGGACCCTACAAATGAGTTTTGGATGTTCACTGCCATTCATAGTCTTTTGCAAACAGGGTTTCAGAATTTAAGTTCTAAAACCAGAAACATTATCTTTAGAAAATTGTCTGAAGGGGAAAAGAACACTAATTTTATATAGGGCGAGGAGTAAGGGACTCATACCCAGTGTGCCCCCTAAAACAGTTGGATTCAACATCAAATGCTATGCTGCATAGACAATCTTCTTCCATAATTTGAATTTGGCCTTAAGGCTACTAGTTGCCCCTAATCCAAAAAACCCAAACCAACTTAAACCAAGCAGGTCTCTCCGTGTCTTCCCTGGTGATTTCCTGGGCACGTCTGACGATGGCAGTTGAGTATTTGCTAGAAGGAATGCAGAACCTCCTGCAGAGCTGCCTGGGCATGCATGTATACCAGCAAAGCCTGGAAAAGCTGCCTCCTTCCTTGCAGGCTCCAGTCTGCCCCATCTCTCTCCCTGTGGAGATTTTGTGCCATCAGAACCAGCTGCAGCGGAGTGGCACCAATATCCAACCCCTTAGTTATGAACCAAGACTTGGAATTTCTCTTTGGTTTAGTGTGTTGTCTGTTAGTCTTCTCCAGAATTCCTTATATGAATCTATTGTTTGCATCGTGCCTGATAGCACTGATCCACAAAGCCGAGGGACCGTGTTAAAAATTGGGCTCTGGACCTCAGTGTGGGTGCCTATTGAGGTGTTAGCTAGCTGCTCATTAAGAGACTTTCTGTCTGACTTCAGTATTAGAAATAATTGTACATTTTAGCAAGCCATTTATTATTACCACACACTGTGCCCCTTTCTTATTCGTGGCTTTTATTTTTTCTAGAAGGGTGTTCATAATTGACCCTGTGTTGTCCTGAATTCTCTTTGCCTCTTACTCCTTTTCTTTTTAGGTACTTGATCCTTTGATAGCACATCATTTTGATTAGCTGCCTCTTAAATGTTCTTTTCCTTTTTAAGAATGAAACTCGTCATCTTTTATACTCAATTATTTTCATTTATAAAATAATGCTGTTATGTTAATAGAATTTTACTTGCAAATGTCATCAGAACTCCAGAGATAATGTCGAAATGGTATGATTACAAAACACCTACTTTTTAATGTGTAGGGGAAAAAAATCTGTATTTATATATAAGCCAGCTTAGACTTTTAAAATTGAATACTGTAATGTTCCTGAAATGTGGCTTGGCTCTCTCCAAAGCCTAACTTAGATTTAAAGACTTCATCAACAAAAGTGGGAAACTTTTCCTGATGAAACTTATCCAAAATAATATTTTCTTTTGGGTACTCTTCCTCCCTTCTTTTAAAAAAAAAACTTACATACAGTGGCTAAAATGATCTTATAAAATAGTGTAACCTAAACTGTTGTGATGTTAAAAAGAACATATTATCATCATTTAAAATGAATATTGCTAATTCCATAAACATAATTCTTTCCCAAATAGCTAAAATTATGAGTAGTTTTAACAATTTATATAGTAGCTTTAAATATAAGATGATTTTGATTTTTGGTAGTTTCAGCAATGATTGAGTAACCATAACTATATTTTTGGTAAGTTTAAATAGCTTAAAAGTAATATTGTTTCTCTCTAGAGGTATAACTGCTATAAACATCACTGGAGTGATACAAGAAAACCTGTAATTTTGGAAGTAACTCCTGGAGGCTTTGACCAAATTAATCCTGCAACCAACAGAGTCCTTTGTTCTTATGACTATAGGAATATTGAAGGCTTTGTAGATCTTTCTGATTATCAAGGAGGGTTTTGTATACTTTATGGAGGATTTAGTAGATTGGTAAGTAATGCTTTTGTGGTTTTTTTTTTAAATAACATTTGAAAAGGGGCAAATCTATATAAAGGAAAGCAGGAATTTCCCACTTCATTTTGAAATGTTAATCTGAGTCCTCTGGATAGAGTATAGTGCCAAGAATGCAGACTCCTGTGTCAAAGAGAACTGAGCTTGAGCGTCCCACCTTGCTGCTCTCTGACACAAGGAGAGTTCATGTCTATGTTGTCCATTTTTTTGTGAGGATAGGACAAGATAACATACATAAAATGGTTTTTAGCACTGGGCTAGGTTGTGTTCAGGCACACAGTTATTTTCACTAGTATTAACTAAAAGTTTCTAAACTTTAAAGAAGTAGTTTGAAATCTCTTTATTTCTAAAGATATTCTTTCCTCCTTTGTTCCCCAGTTATTTGTAATTTAAAAATTTAGTATCCCTTTAATACTGCAACCAACGAAATCTGAAACTTAAGATTTGTAATTAATTGCATGCTCTTGGTCTTGACATTCTGAACTGTATATAAGTAATGTTTGGGGTACAGCAGACTGTAAGATACTGAGATCATTTGTTAGTCATCAAATGAACCAGAATGTTGATGAAACGCTAGAGATAGAAAGGCAAGTCTGGCTGACCCTGTGTTTGTTGGCCAAGTGGGCACAATAACCCTACCTGTCCCAAGACACCACTGAAGAAAAGGCTGATGATCGAGGGGAAGGCAACTCTGGAGTACAGTTCTACTTCCTCACACAGGGTGCCATGAGTCAGAATTGAAACAGGCAGGAACTTAACAATAAAAACTGCCCAAGTCTTGATTGAGTTTTCTGTATATAAATGATCCTTTCTGGGAAAGCACAGCCAAGGCAAATCTAGAACTTTGATTAGGTATATAGGATCCTAAAGAAGAGGAAAATATAAAATGATGGATGGTTGGACTATCAGATTTACAAAATGTGGTGTGCGCTATCGAGCTTAGAGGCCTTTTACCACCCTCATGAAGACCAGGGAGAAATTTGGTTTTCGGCCTTAACACTTATGTTCTAGTGTTGTCCAAATGTTTGTCTTTTCCTTGGGCGGTGATGTGTGTGGTGAATGCCTTGATGGAAAAGATAACCTAATTACGGGCATACCTGAGACATTGTGGTTTTGTTTGCAGACCCGTGTAATAAATATCTCAGTAAAGTAAGTCATAAAATATTAGTGATTCTCCAGTGCATATGAAAGTTAAGTTTATACTATGATAGAATCTCTTACATAATCCCTAGAGGCACTGTGTGTTAGAGATTCAAAATCATCAACTGCTTTAAGGGAGAAAGAAATTATCGTGTGACCCCATATGAATATATGGTCCCACTACCCTGTATAGTGTTCCTTTGAGTTCAGGATAGTCTAGATGACAGTGGATTATTAAGCGTTCAATAAGTGACATTATGATATACCATGAGAGTTACTCAAATGTGACGGAAGCATGAATTGAGCAGCACACATTACTGTTGGGAAAATGGTGTTGATGAACTTGCTTGACTCAGGGTTGCCATCAACCTGCAATTTGTAAACAGCACCAGAAGCATGGTAGTGAAGGCTCTAAACGAATAACCATAATCTCAAAGATTTTCTTACAGTTCAGTCAAGTCTCAGGGTAGGAATTTAGGAGGGGAATTGTTTGTAATCCTTTTAATTACCAACATTTTAAAAAATTGGCAGCAAGAAACTTATAGTTTTAATTATCTGTCCTTAAAAGTCACTAGCTAACAGCAGTCAACTCAATGCAGATAGGCTGTTGTAACACAGGTTCATTAATCCAACAAACTTTTCTTGGAAAACTTAGAAGGTAGGCGTGTGTAGTAACTGGTGCTGTGAGTAAAATCAGCTTCTTGACCCTGCTGTGTCCAGTGTTTCTCAGCAAGGGCGCTGTTACCTCGTGAGCAGGATAGCTCTTCCAGTGTTGGGTTTTCCTGCCATGTCCTTTGCACTTTTTGTCTCCAGACACCAGGTGCGGTGCGTTTTCTTGAGTTGGCAAGTGCTCCCTGTGTGGGTGGTTTGTACTTTGGGTAAGCCAATGATTTGTAAACAGTTAAACATTCTCCAAAGATTACCTTCCAAGGGAGCCGCTGTATAAAACATTAAGTCAGAGTTCTCACGTGGACTCTTATCTGTACAGTCGTACCCTCTACCTGCACCAGCCCTGGCTGGGGTCTCGGGCCCTGCTATGGAACCTCGGGGATGTTTTTTGTTCCCAGTGCTGAGAAGCAGACACTGAGAAGCTGTGGGATAATTTACATCTAATGAGTTATTTGTAGGGTTTAATTTAATAATAGTCTTTCAGCTGCAACTTGCCACTTATTTAACTCTCAGAGATAAATGACTTATTTTTTTCTCTATAGTTGCTATTTTATTTTCTTGCTTTGAGCTAATTAAGTATCGTCACACACTTGTTGCTTCAGCCCTGACTTTTACATTTCAAAATCTGCACAGCATTTGTTTGCATCAGAGCAAAGAGAAGAAATTATCAAAAGTGCAATAGACCATGCTGGCAACTACATAGGAATTTCATTGAGGATCAGAAAAGAACCCTTAGAGTTTGAACAATATTTGAATCTTCGCTTTGGGAAATACAGCACTGATGAATCTATTACATCTTTAGCAGAGTTCATAGTCCAAAAGATAACACCTAGACATTCGGTAAGACCTATGTGTTCAAAATGTAAATGTATTCATCGGATTTTTAACGTTTTTCAGTGAATATTTGATATTTTTCAATTTTATTATTTGAAGGAACCTGTAAAAAGAGTTCTAGCACTTACAGAAACATGCTTAGTAGAACGTGATCCAGCAACCTATAATATTGCTACATTGAAGCCATTAGGAGAGGTGAGTCTAGCTTTAATGAGCTTTTTTTGAAATTATGTACTCATTCCTGAAGAATAGGAAACAGAATCTGGTTTTAATTTTTTACATAATTGTATTTCTTGATCTTACAACAATTAATACTGTGGAAATGATTTTCCAAAAGTATAGAAAAGAATGGAACTCTTTTCATTGATGTATATATTTTTTAATGTTACTTCTAAGAAGTTCTTATACTCTGGTATGAATTAGTTATATTTGAAAATATTAACTATTACAAGCTGATGGTTTGTAGCTTTTATAATAAAATACTATTGAAATAAACCTTATTTTTCTTGAATTTTTTTGTTTTCATTAGGTATTTGCATTGGTATGTGACTCAGAAAATCCACAACTTTTTACCATTGAATTTATAAAAGGGCAAATACGAAAATATTCTTCAACAGAGAGGTATTCCTTTTTTTTCTCCCCTAGGTTTCTTTTCTTTACCCATCAATCTTATTAAACAAAAGTCATCTAAGTCAGGAAGGACAAATAAATTTTTATAATCTAGAACCAGAAATTTGTCTTTTCTTGAGTTAAGAGAATCTTAGATGTTAGGAGTATTGAAATGTTTATTTTTAAATGAATAGTTAAATATTTCCTCCATTCACGTTTCACATTCATTAAGTGAAGAAACTGGTAATATAATTTTAATTGAAATGAAAGAAAGAAAGTGCATTTCTGTAACTTTTTATTTTAAAAATATTGTAAAATGATACCTTTTAATACTGAGGGTGTTGGGGTTCACTGGTGGCATTTTCGCCTCCCATAAAGGAGAATTGGGTTCTCCCCAGCCAGTGTACCTCAAGTGCAGCCCTCACCTGTCTGCCGGTGCAAGCTGGGGTCCTGTTGTGAAACTGAGTAAGTCTTCCAAAGTAAGGAACTAGGAAAAAAGGCCTGGTATTCTGCTTCTTAACAACAGCCAATGAAAATCCTGCGTACAGATAGCAACAGTTTGATCACATGAGTTTACCACAAGATTACCATGAGCTGATGGATTGACTCTTAAGACAGCTAATCTATCAACAAAACCTGGGTAATAGCAGCATATTAATTTTATATAAATATGCTTTGAAAAAATATATACTCTTGATAGATATTTCTAATTTGAGAGCTGATTAGCAATTTTTCAATTGAATACATCGTACTTGGATGCTTTCATGTTATTGTGAGCTGGTTTTTGCTCTGAAAACCAGTGAGCTGCTATGGCTTAGGACCTCCTGTCACGTATTCCGTGAAGGCCTGGATCTCTCTATACTAAGCAATTATCATAAGACTGACAGTAAGCAAATCTTAAATAGTTCTTTCACGTCACTATAAATAAATTGAGGCAGAATCTGTGGTTTAGAATTAGCTGAAACAGTTCTCGTATATTTTACTAGTATGGAGCCCTGATGGCATGTAGTGGGTTACAGGTTGAAGTGCTAACCACCAGGTCAGAGTGTGACTCCACCAGCTGTTTTGTTGGAGAAAGATGTGGTTGTCTGTTCCCATAGAGATTTACAACCTCAGAAGCCCAGAGGAAATGGTTACGCTCTCCCCTATATGATTGCTTTATGTCAGCAGCACAGTAGTTGTTTCTCACTGTAGTAAAACAACATCTTAGGTACAGTTGTGTTATAGTATAACTTTGAAGTGCACTAAGAGTGGAGTTAGAAAGAAGAAAATATCATGGTATTTCTCTAGTTAAACTGAAAGAAAAATGTAAACTTCAAGTTAGAATGTTGAAGTAATCTATGGACCAAATATTGAGTAGTGCAAAAGCATCAAAAGAAGATGAAAAGAATGGTAATCACTGTATGAGAAAGAATTGGTCAGCATTCAACAATTTCAGACAGTAAGGTTTTATGGTCAATCCTTGAACAACAAAGGTTTGAACTATTCATGCCCGATTATATACAGATCTTTCCACTGGTGCTATTGCAAAAGCCAGTATCTGCTTAAAATGCCATGTGAGTAGATATTCAGTGATAAGCATTACTTGACTTTTAAGAGAGTACTAGCCACACTTGAAAGGAAAAAAAAAGCCTCTGAGTAAGTTGGTCCACTCAGATTATACTCAAGCTTTTCAAGAGTAACTATAAATTATTAAGTGTATCTATAAATCCGAATTTTGACTGTGTGGGAGGTCGATGCCTTTGACTCTCACATTGTTCATGAGTCAACTCATATATGGGATCAAGAATTGATGGTGCTGAAGGCGTTGTTGAAAACCAAGACTCCAGAAGTGGTGGGACTAGCAGTTGAGATACTGCAGCAGATGGAGACAACACGGGAACCACTAAATTGCCATCTGTGTCAAAATATTTGGAAGACAAGTGCCTGACCAACCAAGTACCAGAGATCCATATTTGAGCCCGTTCCAAATAAAAGTGATCCATTGGAATGTGGAAACTATCCAACTATATCATTAATACTACTTAAAGGCAAAATTTTGTTGATGTTAACTTTAAAATGGCTGTGCCAGAAATTCAAGCTGGATTCAGGATAGAAAGTAGAATGGGGGGGGCGGGGGTGGGGGAGATATCATTGTTGATATAAGATATTAATTGAAAGCAGAAAATACCCAAAATATATTATTAACCTTTGCATTATTTGCTATGCAAAGACATTTGACTATGTGTATCACAATAAGTTATGAATAACATGATGAAGAATGGGAATCCTAAGACCTAATTGTGTCCATGGAGGGACATGTACATAGAACATGAGGCAGCTATTAGAAAAAGGGGCGCAAGACCTGCTGGTCTACCCCTGTGAAGAGTCCAGCTTGGAGAATCATGTGGACAGTGTGACTCTCAAGTAGGGTTGCTGTGAATTGGAGGCATCTTGAGAGCACACAACAAGTTATACTTCAATAAAGCTCTTATGAATAGTCTGGCAACATCAAAGGAAAAGCAGACAGGTGAAGAGTAAAGATGGAGTGCTTAACCAATGTGTACAAGGTCATGGCAGTTAGGTACAGAGGTCGTACTGGAATTCCAGGCATTCTCCACGTGTTCCCCTGACTCATCTCACCCTCAACTATGTTGATCTTTGTGGTATAACCAGGGTGCCTCCTTGAGCAGTTTGCTTTTAATGGACCAAGGCTGCACATGAATAAAAATTTTCCACAAATTTGAATCCTAAAATAGGATAATTTTTTCATCTCTGTAGAGATTCGTTATTAGCGAGTTTGCTGGATGGAGTGAGAGCTTCGGGTAACAGAGATGTTTGTGTAAAAATGACATCAACCCAAAAAGGTCAGAGATGGGGGCTGCTCAGCATGCCTGTCGATGAGGAAGTGGAGAGCCTTCATCTCAGGTTCTTGGCGACACCTCCAAGTAAGGATTGATGTACATGTAATTCCGTTTTGATCCATCTACTGAACAGTATTTTAAGAATTAGGAATGCAAACCTCTAACTCCTGTTTTTGTACCTGTTCTCCTCCTTAAAGATGGCAACTTTGCAGATGCTGTATTCAGATTCAATGCAAACATTTCATACAGTGGCGTTCTGCACGCAGTGACACAGGATGTAAGATCATTTGCTTATTTTGTTTATTGTCTATAACTTTTGGCATGGAGATTTTTTTGAGATACTTTTCTTTCATCCAGGGTCTTTTCTCAGAAAACAAAGAGAAACTCATCAACAATGCCATAACTGCACTTCTGTCCCAAGAGGGAGACGTTGTTGCTTCCAACGCAGAACTGGAGAGTCAGTTCCAGGCTGTGAGGAGACTTGTGGCTTCCAAAGCAGGCTTTCTAGCCTTCACTCAGCTCCCAAAGTATGTTGGTCTGAAATTCTCTCTCTTTCTTAGAGAATTTGAATAATTACAGTAGTGACCAGTTTGACCTTTGCTATCCTATTATGCCTGATTTTCTGGGGTATACTGATACACAAATGGGACATAATTCCTATCTGTTATATTACTGATTCTTGTTTCAGTAAATTTACTTGGGAAGTTACATATTTTTTAGTTTTAGTTCACCTTTTATAAATTCTTTTCCCCTCCTAAAGGAAAAAAAAATACTTTGAAACCTGATAATTATCAGCATAGTAGACACTAGACTTGGGATTCAAAGTACGTTATCGCTGTAGTAATGCAAAGAAAATGTAAGCTGTGTTAGGTTATATTTTCAAAATAGAAAGGCGGGTGCGCTGCTAGTGCTGACATGGGCTTATGTTTTGTCCTGAAAGGTTTCGGGAGCGCCTGGGAGTAAAGGTGGTGAAAGCCCTGAAGAGGAACAACAATGGCGTAATCCATGCAGCCGTGGACATGCTCTGTGCCCTCATGTGTGTAAGTGTGTTCCTCCAAGAAGCTGGTTTTCCTGAAGTTCACTGTTGGGTTTATTTCCACAAACCTAGATTTTCACTGTGCCGATTAAAGCCCATGCTTCTATATTCCTTATTTGGTTTTATAGCTGCTAGTTATCCTAATAAATGTTTGTTTTACATATCCTGTATGCCAGATTGCACATGGCCCTAAAAGAATAAAAATTGTACAAAATTCTTTCCTTTTTTCAAATTGCTAGCACTCAGGTAGGGTAGGCACAGTACATGGGTTCTTCACAAAGTTTGTAGAAAATTGTATGGTCTTCAATTACAATTTTCCTTCAAAATTTGAAACCACCTCATAGACAATTTAAAGTATTAAGGGCCATGACTTTTGGTTGGCAGTGAGAGAGAGACAAGAGATTCTAGGCAAGACTTTAGAAGATGTAATACATTGAATGCTCAAGGATAAGTGGATACTTGCCAGCTGTGGGGAGGCTTTTCTGGAGAAACTCAGGTTTGTAAAGTAGCAATTAAGTAAGATTGCCATACAAGATAAGTATGAGAGTGGCACCAAGCATTGTAACTAGAGATGTACGCATCATAAAAAACACCTTCTGTATCAGAGGGTGGAACTTCAGTGGTTCCCTTTAACAAGGAACAACTGAAAAGTTTTTCAATGAGAAGTGTATGTTCACAATTACATTTCTAAAGCCCACTAATACTCTAATAGCATAATGAAAGGCAAAAAAATCCCATTACCAGAAAAATGCAACTTTCCTCTAGTTCTTAAATGCTTCCTCCCCACCACTATCATGATCCCTCTTCTACCTTACACATTCAGCTAGACCAGGGGATGTACACTGGAGCTGGAAATGGATTCATTCAGGACAGATGATCCACTTAGGACCAGGGTTGAGAAGATGATGGCAGGAGGGTGGAGGGAAGGTGGAGTAGAAAGGGGGAACCTATTGTAGGGATCTACATATGACCTCTCTGGTGTACGGACAGGGACACCTAGGACAGTGTACGATGACAAAAATACTGACAATTTGTAAATTGTTAAGGGTTCATGGGAGAGGGGGAGTGGAAAGGGAAGGGAAATATGGGGAGTTGGTACTGGGGGCCTAGGTAGAAGGAAGATGTTTTGAGAATGTTGATGGCAACAAATGTGCAAAGGTGGTCTGCATACAATTGATGTATGTATTGCTCTTGATAGGAGTTGTATGAGTCCCCAATAAAATGATTTATTTTTTAAGAAAAAAGAAAAGACACTCCACACACACACACACACACACAAATCTCACTGCCAGTGAGTAAATACTTGAGTCAGCGTGACCCTAGAGAATGGGGTATAACTGCCCCTGTGAACTTCTGAAGCTGGTTATGGACATCGAACTCTTTACAAAAGTAGAAAGCCTGTCTCTGTCCTGCGAGTTGACTAAATTATCATATAGGAAATGAGATAATTGAACTACATAGTAACAGGGGCTCATGACGTAAGGAAGACTTAAAGTGTCTGAAGCCCTGTAATAAAGTTAGAATTGACTCCATGGAGTATCGGTTTGGTTTTCTGTGTATTTTTAAGAAGTAAGCTCTATTATTTCAATTTACATTAGTAAATTTTAAGTGGGTAGGAAGAGGATGTTTGTCTTATAAAAAGATGTTTTTTTTTTTTTAATTTTGGTATGTGATTGCTTGTCAGATGCTTGTACTTGGGGGTTAGGGTACACTGTGCAGGACACAGTCTATATGATGTTTGATTAAACCCAAAGGAAGCTGTGGCTTCTACCTGATTTATCTCACGTTTCCTTTCTTTCTGCCATATACTTAGTTCTTTCTCTATATAAATGAACACATGAATGACTTTTTGTGGTGCCAGCACACTACTCCTGACTCATCACTGTTTTTCACCACTAGCCCATGCATGATGATTACGATTTAAGACAAGAGCAGCTAAACAAAGCTTCTCTCCTCTCTTCAAAGAAGTTTCTGGAAAGCTTATTGGAAAAATTTAACTCCCATGTGGTAAGTTATAATTAAATTCATTTTAGTAGGAAAGGCTGTATCATTTATTGAAAAATAGCCTCGAAGTGCAAGCTACCCCATTTTCTTTAAATTGCAGCCCCCTAATGTGGTATTTTACTTAGTTGAATTTTGTCATTAGTAGTAAATAACCTGTGTTACTATTATGTCCATTCTTGTGAGGCAGTCAAATTGCAAAACCTCTAGAATTTTTCAGTGACACACCTGATTTTTGTTTTTTCTCTTTCTGTAAAAATACTGCTATGAAATAAAACAGTTTTAGAAACAGTTGAGTCCTTGCTCCTCCATCCCTGGTAATAATTTTGGAGATTGACAAGCTATAACATCTTAGAAGGGCAAGTTGCTGAAGCTTTGGATGTGTTATTAAAAGATTACTTTTCGTACAATACACGTGAATTATAGTTATACAAACTTTGAGAATCTTGGTACTTCTCTTGAAATTTAGTGAATTTTGATTGTGTTATTTGAAGGGTGGTATGTAATGTTTTTGCTCCAAATGCTTTGGAGTCAGGAAACTTTGAGCTCATGTTGAGTAATGTAGTGTAATGGGCAGAAGGACAGTGTTGACCTGGTTTGACTGGTGTTCCGTATCAACATTTTGAAGGCGATATGTTACTCTGTTTCAGGATCATGGGACTGGTGCCCTAGTTATTAGTTCACTGTTGGACTTCCTTACTTTTGCCCTTTGTGCTCCATATAGTGAGACAACTGAAGGGCAACAGTTTGATATGCTTTTGGAGATGGTAGCATCCAATGGAAGAACCCTCTTTAAACTCTTTCAGGTGAGAGCTTGTGTTTTTTCTTAGCAGATGGCATCTAGGGGAACTGCTTGCTGGGCTCACTATATTTTCTGACAATACATATGTATTTTCATTGCAATGTTGATAAATATGTATTTCCCCTAGATACTGTAAACTTCCAGTTGAAATATTAAACCCACGTGTATTTGACATTTCAGTAGTGCTGTCCGTGCAGCCTTTGACCATCACTCTGACTCACTTGCCATCCTTTCCTTCTTTGACCTGTTGTCATTGAGTGTGTCAGAATTGAAGTAGGTCAGACTCCTAGCGCTCTCTATTGGCTGATTTTCCAGGAGTAGCTCTCTTGTCCTTTTCAGGCAATTTGGGGTGGATTCCTGCTATAGTCTACTGATGAGTGCATTAAACCAGCAGCTCTCAACCTGAGGGTCACGGCCCCTTTGGGGATTGAATCACCCTTTCACAGGGGTCGCCTGAGTCATAACAGTAGCAAAATTATATTTCAATGAAGTAGCAACGAAAGTAATTTTATGGTTGACATGAGGAATTTTGTAGTAAAGGGTCGGGGCACTAGGAAGGTTGAGAAACACTGCATTTAAGCTATCCAGGGTCTTTGTTTCCACCTTTAGAAATATCAAAGTCCTATTTTCTCTGTGGTCCAAAGTTACCTTTTCTTTATAAATTCCCAAATAAGGTGATAAATACTGTGGTATTCATAATATGGATATCAAGTTCAAACTCACTGCCATCAAGTCTATTCCATCATCAAACAACCCTATAGGACATGGTAGAGATGACCTGTGGGTTTCTGAGATTGTAATGTTTTTGTTTTTTGTTTTTTTAAATAATCCTATTGGGGGCTCTTACAGCTGTTGTAACATTCAATACATCATCTGTATCAAGCACACTTGCACACATGTTGCCACATTCATTTCCAAACATTTTCCACTTGAGCTCTTGGTATAAGCTCCTCGTCCCCCTTCCCCCCCCCCTTTTTTAATGCATCATTTTATTAGGTACTCATACGCCTCCCCTCACGATGCATGCATACATCAATTGTATGCAGACCTCATTTGCACACTTGTTGCCGTCATCACTCTCAAAACTTCCTCCACCTAGGCCCCCAGTTCCAGCTCCCCATATTTCCCTTCTCCCCGTCCCCCCATGAACCTTAAAAAATTTACAAATTGCTATTGCATTTTCATATCGTACACTATCCTTATGTGTCCCTTCACTCACTTCCCTGCTGGCCCTACCCAGAGAGGAGGTCATATGTAGATCCCTGAAATTGGTTCCCCCTATCTACTCCAGCATCCCTCCACCCTCCCAGTATCACCACTCCCATCACTAGTCCTAAGGGAATAGCTATCCTAAATCCCCCATATTTCCAACTCCAGTGTACATCCCCTGTTCTAGCCAGACTTGTCTGGTAGAACTGAGAGCATGATAGTGGGTGGGAGGAAGCATTTGAGAATGAGCTTGTAATGTTTTAAGGAAGTAGAAAAACTGTCATTCTCTCATGGAGTAACTAGATTCAAACTGCTGACCTTGTACTTAGCAGTCTAGTGCATAACCACTTCTCCATCAAGGTTTCTATTTATTCTATTTTATAAGTACACACTTAAATGAATGTATGTGTGTATAAATGTAAATATTTTACAATGTATAAAATATTTGTATCTAATGTCAAAATTTGTCATTCAAATATATATAATACGCATACTGATATTTCAATTATGTTAGCTATTTTTAAAATTATGTTACCTATTACTGCTAAACTGTACTTAGTGTTTTAAGTCTCTTTGTAAAGCTATGTTTTAAAAATACTGAAATAGGGCTGAGCTCTGGTGGCGTAGTGGTTGTACATGGGACTGCAGCCCACTGGGATGAAGGTTCAATTCCAGCAGCGATTCCACAGGAGCAAAGGCCGAGCCTCCTACTCCTACCACCAGAGGACAGTGATGCCTCCCAAAAAACAAACAAACAAAAAAGAATACTGAAATATTTAGCCAAAAGTTGATCTGACTTTTAGAAGTATTATTTACTGATTTTTGACCTAAAATTGCATGTCTTCCATAAGTGGAACAGTTAAATGTACTAAAATAAGAAATTTCGATTCAGTGATAATTTCTAATTTTCTATTTTAAAGCATCCTTCCATGGCGATTGTAAAGGGAGCTGGATTGGTTATGAAGGCAATTATAGAGGTGAGAAGACAACTTAAATATTGATTGGCTTATTTTCATTGAAGTTGACAAAATTAGCTGTTAGTCTTCTGTACGAAGCATGCAGGTTTTTGTGGATAAGAAAAGTAGTGTTAAATCTTATTCCACAGCTTTTAACTAATTGGAGAAGCAATTCTCAACAAAAATGAATTTGAAGTTCTGAAATAGGCAGATTGTACAGCAAATCCCTCCCTGTTCCTGCATATTTTCTTTTATTTAAGAGGAAAGATGACGTTCTTTAGCTCTTGTATCTTTTCAGGGACAGTAGTCACCAACCGTATTGAAATCTTCCGGTCCTGAGGTTACGTAGAACTATGTTCACGGGATTAGTTCAGAGCCAGATATCAGATAGACACAGTAAAAGCTTTCTCCTGCTACAACACAGAAGTAAGCCTTGAGAGCTGGAATCTGTTTAAGAGAAACCCTGTCACTGAAACCCTTACAGCCGTATTCTCAGAGCAGCTGATACCTGCAACATTACTTGTACTGACGCTCACCACACGAAGTTGCCTTTTGAATGTTTATTACTATATATATTGGATTATTGTTTTATTTATAACTGTAAAATGAGTTTTTAGGACTTAGGACAGTTTGCTACAGATTTCTGCTTTAGGGATAATTTTACCCTTTTTTCAAAGGAAGGTGACAAAGAAATTGCTACCAAAATGCAGGAACTTGCCCTCAGTGAAGGTGCCTTACCTCGACACTTGCACACTGCGATGTTTACAATAAGCTCAGATCAAAGGATGCTTACAAATAGGTAGGTTAAATTTAATTTGCTATAAGCTAGCTTCCTGTTTAAAGGACTGATTCAGATATTAAAAGAAAGCTAAGTATGTATTTGGGTATGCCAGTGTTCCATTTTCTGTTGAAAATTTTCTGTTGAAAATTTTCCTTATTGAAAGGCTGTGCCCACTTGTTCATTCATTGTCCCTGCCTTTGGTTCATTTGGGGGAAGAAAAACTGTGTTACCTTTTCCCCCCAATAACATTTGATTGGGCTCAGAACCCACAGGCAGGGGACTCAAATATGGAAGGATGTACGTAGAAGTTTATGGAGCTAATCTGCATGCGTAGTTCTTTCCTCCTCGTATTTCTGGGTAGGCACACATGTGACCCAATGTGAAATCCTCACACGGTAACTTTTCAGTTATTTTTGTATAGCATGGTACTTTAATTATCAAGTAAAAGCAGCCACCACCATAATATCTAACTAGGCAGGCCTGAGTCTGCTAGATCTCTTGTAGTTAGACATTTTTCTCTGGTAAATCATCTCCGTAGAATAGTTTTTCAGGTTAAAAGAAGTACACTCATCTTATTTATTTACCCGAGGATGCATGAATTCCAGCCCTTCTAACTTTTATTTATAGATGGTTCCAGATTTGTGACCTTTTCAGATAACTCAACAGAGTATATATAATGAACCATGTCATATTAGTAAAAAATATAAGTACATCAAACATTTAAATCATATTCTTACTGTATCACAGTAGTGTTAACTTTAAAAGAGTAGCACAGATTGTTGACTCAGATTCACTTTGCGATGTACTAACAGTTTCCTTCTTTTGTCACCTGCATTCAGTCATTGTATGTCCTGGTGTGCTGCCTTGCTAGTGGTTTGCTGCTGTTTCTTAAACTTTCTGTAAATCTCCCTTGTAAATGTTAGGCCACACAGGTCATCTTCTATTTTGCCTGAGAGGACAGAAAAATAAAAGGAAGGTATTTCCTCAGTACTTCCTTATGAGCAATGCCCGTTAAAAATATACTCCATTTTCCATTAAAAATATACTATTTGATGTCACATTTCATTTTGCTTGTTAGGAGTCTCTTTATTGTAGTTTTTAGTTAATTTCTTTTCTGTGGTCAATCACTATATTGAAAAACTGTCCATTTTTAAGAAGTACCACTTTTCATCTGCATTTGCTTTTTCCTTTACACACTGCTTTTTTTTACAGTACTTCTCTTTTAGTTTTAATTAAAGCTACATTCAGAGTTACTGATGCTATCTACTAAATGTTAGAGACAGAAAGTACACATGTAATTACCTTGATATGTTAGCTTTAAAATAGACACAAAATTAACATTTTAAACCTTGGTATATTGTTCTCAGAGAAGAGTAAAGTTCAATTTGATTTTCGGTATTTTCTTCTGAGAATATAACATATACATACATAAATGTATAGGACTGTAAATGGTTATTTAACCTCGTAACTTTTATGCCCATTCTCATAACAAATGGTAACCAGATGCCTATGAAAGTACAAATGATCAACATTGAATAAACAGAAACCCTATTCATAAAGAGTTTCTAGATTAGGAGACAGATGTTATCATGGGGTTTAAGATTAAAAAATGAATAAACTGGAGGTTCTGGATGGACCTCCATTTTCATTTTGAGCCACAATATGCTTCTAGCTTTTATAGGGGTTGAGTAGAATAATTTCCTCTTGAGTGCTTTACATTTTCTTTCCAAACTCTTAAACTAAAAGTATTTTATGTCTGTAAGATTATATTATTACATAGTTGGTGAATTTGCTCATGTTCTGAATTTTAAAAGAATGCCAGAATCTATGATCATTGTATCAGAACATGTTCTAACTATTTATATCACCACATCTAATCTTCATTTTTTTCTTTCTTTAAATCCTGTAAGAAGCTTTTTCTTACGTAAGTCCGTTGAGAATTAGTAAACTTATCTAAGATGCATTTTAATTTAGAGAAAGTTTCAAAACTTTAGTAATATTTGAATTGCTATTTCCAAATAACCTTTCAGAAATAAAATACTGAGTTTTAAATTATTTTACATCAGAATTTTTTCTTTACTGTAGCCATATTTCGTATAATTATGTTATTTTGTTCTTAAAAATTCCTTTCTGTTCTAGCTGAGCTAAAGCAGCAAACCTTTCTCAACGTCTGCTTTTTTCAGACAGCTAAGTAGACATTTAGTGGGACTCTGGACAGCTGATAATACAACTGCTACAAACTTGTTGAAACGCATTTTGGTAAGTGGATTGAGACTGGAAAGATTTGTGTATTCTTACACAATCATATGGATAGTGTTTTCCTTTTTGCTGGGTTTTAATTTTAAAGATATTTATAATAATTACCATATGATAAATGCTAACCTTACTAGCTAAATCATGATATAAATCTATTTGGATTTTTAAGATATTTTCTTTTGTGCAATTGGTTTAAAAACCAAGCATGTGTTTTGCTTTGTTGGTTGTTTTCAGCCACCAGGCTTGCTGGCATACTTGGACAGCTCAGATTCAGTTCCTGAGAAGGATGCTGATCGGATGCATGTCAGAGATAATGTGAAAATAGCAATGGTAAGTATGGTTGCCTTAAATGTCCTTTCAGGATGGAAAGGTGTTGTCACAAACACTTGAAAAGTTTAAGAATTTTGTGAGTAATGGCCTTAACGTGATGTTTACGTTCCACAGCACTCACCTGTTTTAAGTGTACAATTCAGTAAATTTAATACCTCTTTAGAATTGGGCCACTGATGCCACATTCTAATTTTATCAATAGGGAATGTTTTCTTTCTCAGCTCAGCTTTTGTCATATATAATAGTTTTTTCCTACTTATTATTATAATAAGTAATGTGATATTTTGCAAATATTATATCCTTGATAAATGTTGGTGGATGGGATCTTTAGGAGGAGTTATGCTAGTTAGGAAGACTTTTCTATAAAGATGTGTATTAATTGTCAGGGCTTGGCAATCCCACAGAAAATTATTATGTAAATATCTTTCGTGATGAATTACAGAAAATCATTCTTGTAAGTATGCCTTGCCCTGCTGTATCTCCCCCCACTTCTCTCTCTCTACTCCAATCTCCCACTTGTATCTTAGTACATCACATTAAAAAAAACAAAAGACAACCTTTAAAATCTAACTAGAAAAATTAAAGATTTTGTTATCTAAAATATTTTTTGTACAAATATTTTACGTTGTTTCTTCATTGAGTCATAACACTCAGTATTTATTTTATCATTAAAGCAGTGTAAAAATAAAAAAGACCAAATAAATAGTGTAATGTAGGCTTTCTTACTTTTGGGGGTTGGTTTTTTGTTTTTCATTTTTAAGCAAAATTTACAGACTATAATGAATTTCAATGTTGCTTTATAGGATCAATATGGAAAGTTCAATAAAGTTCCTGAATGGCAAAGACTAGCTGGAAAAGCTGCTAAAGAAGTTGAGAAGTTTGCCAAAGAAAAAGTGGATCTTGTGTTAATGCACTGGAGAGATAGAATGGGAATTGCTCAAAAAGAGGTAAAAAAAAAAATGAAGAAAATCTGCTTGTAAACTTCTGGCCCTTCTGTGTAATATAAATCTTCAATTCTTGCTACTCAGCCAGGTATTTCTGCTCAAATACCTGAAACTTAAAATGTAATGTCGAATAAGTCCTGATTCGTACATTTATGTACATTTTACTTCACTTATAATCTATAGCTTAATGATAGGACTTTAGGAGTCCTAACTATTGCTTTTTCTTCTGCCACTCCCATTTCCTATAATTTATTCATATGTGTCATTTCCTTTTCTGAACTTCTGTGTACAGCTACAAAAATAGAATTATACTTTTTGCTTAGCTTTTTGCCAAGCAAAGGTTTGAATAAAAGGCCTACATTTTAAGATTAACCTTAATGTGGATAGCTAAAATGCTCAACCAAGGCTAGCTCTGAAACACTTTTAGTCTCATTCTTTTTCTGGAAGTTTACTATAGATTCTAATTCAGCAGTTCACATTCTTCTGTTTAAGATGGTTTGTACAAGAACAGGATGGGAAATCCTGAAAAAGCTATCTGTATCCAGGACTTTTTAATAACAGTTAAACGTTTTTGTACCATCCATCTTTTTGTGTGTGTAAGGTTTCCTTTTTCAGTGGAAATTATCAAAATAACTGTGAAACTTGGTTTTCTTATGGATCTCCAGAATATCTGAGGCATTAAGACATTGATTATAACTGAACAACAGATATTATACTGTTGCTTGCCCATCCAAAATTTGAGCAATCTTCGGATCTGTAGAATTGAGCATAACAAATTAATGCTAATTTGTATGAGTGCTGTATGTCATATAAAGAATTTATTTATTTTGTAATCCTAGTAATGGTTATTTTTTTAAAGATCACCTTATTGGGGGCTTTTACAGCTCTTATAATAATCCATACATCAAGTGTATCAAACATATTTGTATATATGTTATTATTAAGAATTTAT